>NW_021025936.1:197054-271838 GCF_004153795.1 Camellia sinensis | reverse complement strand
TTGAGAGAGATATAAATAATAAAATTTGAAATAATAATATTGTAGATTAGATTGAAATAATACCTTTCATCTCTGCACCCCACATCCAACTTTGTGCATACATTAATGCTTCTAATGTGTTTGGATGAAGTCTTACTACGATTGGACTCACCAACCTTCCACTAGTACTAAATGCTGACTCAGAAGCAACAGTGGATACAGGAATAGCTAAAATGTCCCTAGCTATTGCCTGTAAGGTCAGATACTTTGGTCCACTAGCTTTCACCAATTCAAAACATCAAAACCTGAAGTTCTTGGCAAAACATCATCTTCTAGATAATGGTCCAACTCTGATCTTATATTCCTTCATTTTTTAACTTCTTCTTTCTACTAATAAACAAATCAAATTCTGAAAAGTCTCTGTAACAATTTCTGGATGAGTAGAAGAGTCACCAGCAACATCGCGTCTCCATACCAACTCGGTGCTGATACTCTTGCAACAAATCATAACAAATATGACGAACCCTATCAACTTCATCTTCAACTTTGTCTCCATAAAGTTTTTTCAAATAAAACTCCAATACACTCATCTTATACCTAAGATCAAGTACAACTGCAACTCCAATAACACCATGTATCACTAACCAATATTTATCAAATTCTTTCACCATTTTTGATGCTATTGTTCTGATCACTTCAATTTCACAGAGAGCATTGAGACAGTCATCCTAATCTCACATAAAGCTGGGAAACAAACATTGGCTGTGGGATACTTTGTACGAGAAAACAACACAGTGATAGAAAAAAAATTTTTAAACCTCCCATAATCTCGCTAGCAAACTCTCATTCTTGCTCAGTTGGCACAGTCTTATATTGGGGCTCTCTAATTTTCAACCTAGAAAAGACATTCTTATATAATAAGGATGTCTGAAGTATCAAGTAGGTTGAATTCCACCTAGTTGCACAATCATCCTAATTTCTTAGTGTGTGGAATACGCAATTGGTTGACTGTTTCTTCAAATTTTCTTCTAATCCTTTTGGTATTGCTGTCTAATAAGTTACACTCTCTCGAATTTTCTCCACACCACTCGTATGACATCCAATCCATCTTTCACTATCAAATTCAAAATATGCGCACATCAACGCATATGAAACAAAGTACCACCCAACAAAAGAGATGAATTCCTTAACTTATCCATCAACATGGTAATCATGGCATCATTTGTGGAGCAATTATCAACAGTAACAGTCGAGATTTTTCTATCAATATTCCAGTCTATCATACACTCAAGCAAAGTATCACAAAGAACTTCTTTTGTGTGTGGACATGGAACATAAATAAACCTAAAATATGATATTCATAAACAAGAATTAATAACATGCAAATTGAACTGAATAAGATAGAACTTTTAAATGATTTACAAATTTACGAAAATATACCTTAAGATGCGACTTTGCAATGTCCATGAATCATTAACAAAGTGTGCGGTGATAGCCATGAATCCTTTCTTTTGATTGCTAGCAGTCTACATATCAGTTGTGATTATCACCCTACTTTTATTATGCTCCACCAAACTCAATGTCTTCACCCTCTCATAATCATAAATCTTCAAAATATCACTCTTTATCGTATTTCGAGAAGGCACTTTAAACAATGGTTGAAGTGCTGCTGAATATCGTTTAAAACCAACATGGTCTACGATAGAGAGGGGATATTCATGCAAGATTATGGCATGTGGCAACTCTTTCCTAGCAAAATCTTGATCAAAAATATAATAATTCATTTTCAAACTTTCTCTACTAAAGTTGTTAGTTAAAACTTTTTATCTCATGTCTATCACTTTTTTCCTAGTACAACTCTTATGGTGATCATGCAAATGCCTAGTTCCATTTTTTGAATCACCTCCAAGATGCTTATTACAATAATTACATATTGCTTTCCACACCCCATTGACTTGTTGTTTCTTAAAATGTTCTCACACAACACTAGGTTTTCTTTTAGTTCCTCCATAAGTAGTATTAGACTCTTCTTCTAAATCAACAACATTTTGATTAGAGAGGGGAGACGGTGAGTTCGTAGGTGAGTTTGTAGCTGGCGATGAATGTTGTGACGCGTTACTCTCAAATGGTACTTGAGAGTTAACGGGTACTTCAGAGTTAATTGGTGCGTAAGAGTTAACATCTGACATTTTTAACCTTTATAAAAATAATATGAATTGAATTAATATTAACAGAAGCAACATAAAAGTAGATTACTGGAACTGATAAACAAATTAATAATAACTAAGCTAATGGATTGAATTAATGGAATCATCAATATCATCATCAACTAAGCTAACATATATGGTTTAACTTTAACAATCCCTAATGCATCCAAACCAATCAAAAGTCCCAATAGAATCAACAAACTGGAGCTAAATTGCCATTTTGGACAGCTATTGAAAAGGTTTCTTTAAAGAATAAGCATGAAGCATGATACTGCTTGCAACTAACAGTTAAATTGTATTCCAATCCCAGTTAAGTACAAATGGGAACCCAACAAAATAGCATAAATGAATTAGTACATGCCAGATCATATATATATAACAGATCAAGTTGTGGAGCAAGCATGTCATGAGCCTTGAATTAATGATTCGCAGATCAAGATAAAAAGTTGACTAAAAACATAAAAATTTCCATAACTGAGGAAAACTACTAAAACAAAAGGAGGCGTATATAAATACTAGACAAGTTGGAGACATGTTTAGATACCAAAAACAAACTCCCATTGGCAAAATGGCAAAATGGAGATCAACTACATGGAGATCAAAATGGCATAATGGAGATCAAAACGGCAAAATGGAGATCAAAATGGCAAAATAGCAAAATGTCTAAATACATAGAGATCAATTAGATACCAAAAACAAACTCTCATTGGCAAAATGGAGACATGTTTAGTACTGAGAAACAACACTTCCTAGTTTAAAGATACTTGAAAACAAATCACATTCTCTGCTATAATTTATTTCCCAAGATAGCTTAACCAAGATGACATTGCATCCCCATAAATCAAAAAGGGAATGACAGCTATACGCTATTTGATTTCCATACACCCCAAAAATGAATTCAAAACCACTTTGGCCAGTTTTGGTGGGGTGACTGTTTCATGAGCATTTATACCTTCTTCTTTTTTTCCCCTCTTCTGGTTTTGTTCCTTAACTAGAAAGAATGTGATGCAATTTTAGAGGGGAAATGGTGTCCCGTTAATTAAACAGGTGATTGAATCATCGATTCAAAAGTTTCAACACGTGAATCATTATATATATATATATAAATCCCTAATGAATTAGAACTGTATATATATATATATATATATTTATTTATAAGATAAAAAAAAAAAACCAGATTATATATATATATATATATGTAACAGATCAAAAACTCACTAAAAGATCAACTCATATATATATATATATATTTAAAATAAATAAATTTAGAGAAAAAAAAAAACCAAGATCGAATAACGTATAGTGATACACTCACAAAATATATATATAGATTAGTATAGTTAATAGTGTGTGTGTGTGTGTGTGTGTAAACCCTCCTATATCCGAAAATCCGATAGAGAGAGGAGAGAAATACCCTTTGAAATCGTACGGTGAGGGAGGAGTCGCCGGCGAGGAGGAGTGCGCGTGAGGGCGAGCAAACCAGTCAACGTCGTCTGTGAGAGAGAGAGAAAGATGTCAGCAGTGGTGGTACGGGGAGAGGATCGATAGTGAGGTACAAGTGACGTGAGAGGATCGGGATGAGGGGGATGGCGGTGACGGATGATCGACGCTGTCGTTATGTGAAAGAGAGAAGAGGAAGCGAACCCAAGATGGAGAGAGAGAGAGAGAGAAGCAGAGAAAGAGACGGCTCTGTTGTTGTTGTTTGTTGTGTGTGTTCTAACAAAAAAACCCTACATATATATATAAGCAGGGGTAAAAGGTAATTTCATGTCGGGGACAACGGGTCGGCGGGTCGGGCTGAAACAGTGTCCCCGTCCCCGGCTGCCGAATACCATCGGGAGTTCTAATTTAATACCATCCCCGCCTCAGGGTATTTTTGGGAATATAACCGCTTAATTCAAGTCGGGGATCGGTCACCCGTCGAGCCAGGTTCCGATTCGCATCCCTAAGTGTGACTTTGCTGCAGGTGCAACGCTAAGCTTGAGTTGTATCAGTTAGAGCTCGAGCTTTAGCTAAAGACTCTGATAGCTGCTGCTACTGTGGCTGTGTGAGCTTTGCTTATCATCCCTCTCAAGCTAGTGGATTGGAAGGACATTGAGTTGGTTGAGAAATATTAAAATCGAGCCACAAATAAGGATTTAGTAAACACATCAGAATCTGATCAGAAGATGGAAATATGACAAATATGAGCTTCTTGGAGGCAACCTTTTCGCGAACAAAGTGATAATCGACTTCAATGTGTTAGTACGGGCATGAAAAATAGGTTGTTACTCATAGCAATTGTAAAAGTTGTCACACCATAAAAGTGGACAGGAAAGAATATGAAGCTCAGCAAGCAAACATTCCCAAGCCAGCTAAGTTCAGCTTGATGTTGAGCTAAAGCCCCTGATATTCAGCCTCAGTACAGATGATCTAGACAAGTTGTTGTTTCTGCAGACCAAGAGATGAGCGTTAAGACCAAGAGTAACATAGTAACTAAGTGGTGGACTTTCGATCAGAGACATTACCTGCCCAATCTGAGTCTGAGTATTTCATTGAGAAGGTAAGAGGTCCAGGAGAGAAATGAAGCCATGGGATAAGGGCCTTTAAGATTACCTTGAGTAACCGTTGACTGCGGTTTGGGTAAAATGACCTAGTCTTAGGGGGAGTACGATGAACTGACAAGAGGATATTAACCAACAAAGCTAAATTTGGTTGTGTAAGAGTAAGAGTGATTGGAGAGTGCTCTTACCGAGAACTGTATGTAGCAAGAGAGGTGGAGCTGGGCTTGAGAAGGAATGGAGCGAATCATCTACTAGAAGAGAAGAGTGACGTGGCATTAGTAGCCCGATTGGGAGAAGAATAAATTTGCGTCACTGCATACTACGCTTGGCCAATAATTCTGAGCATACTTTTGCTGAAAAATGACATAACCAGAAGCGAGTTTGATGAACAGAGGATACCGCAGAGAAATAATTGGACAGGAAGCCAAGCTCGTTTCATGAAAGTTGTATGCATGGCGTAATGAGAAGCAATATTAAAGATGATTTGTCCCCAAAAACCCTTCCTGATAAGAAGAATTGTCAACTACATAGATGAGAAGGATATGGTACAGAGAGTAAAGTTTTCTTGATAAAAAGAGGAAGAGTCACAATGGCTTTGAACAAACTTGATGAGTGAGAAAAAAATTGGAAAAGTAGGAAACCAACTCTAGGAGCTTGCTTAAACCATGTGCTCAGGAGCTTGCTTAAACCATAGAGGCTTTTGTAACTTGCAAACAGCTGAAGGCTGATTAGATTGAACAAAACCTTGAGGGAAACTATATAAACTGTCTTCTTCCCAAGAACACCATGGTGAGAAAGGCGATTATATATGGTCAAGCCTCATGAGTTGGGCAATGCAAAATGGAAAAGCAAGACATAAAAAGAATTCCGATGTTAGTTGCTTAGCCACAGACTAAAGGGTCTATAAGTCCACCCTGTCAGTTTGAGAAAGCCCTCAGCAACTAGCCGCGAAGCCATACCTAGGTATTAGTGACCATGCTGAATTCTTCTTGATGGCTATAAACCCATTTAGCCAAGGCTGTTTGCCAGGTAGCGGAAGAACAACCAAAGACCAAGTGCCTTGTTTTTGTTTAAGCTTGAAATTCTCAAGCATTAGCAGGATTTCCAAACAAAGGAAGAAACTGCTTCTTGATTAGAATATTTGGCTCAGAGCTGATCAGGAGAAAAAAGGAAGACTAGCAGTGAGAAAAGAAGATGAGAAAAAGTTGACTGGATCTGGTAATCATAGGGATGAGCAGTGGAGAATATAGGGGAAGATCAATATAAATTTTAGAAATGAGGAATTCTGATCCAAAAGGACCTGTGGATAGTAGAGCGAACAGAAACAGGGAAAAGAGACTGCTGAGCTGTTGAGTAAGGTTTCGAACACAGAGAAGAAGGCTGACCGGCGATGCTGAGTGAGGACAACAACATGAGACGGGAAGCTGGGTGAGCTACTGATGAGTGACAACAGTAGGAAAAAAGAAAGCTGGCGGGCTGCTGGAGGGGATACCGTGAGTATGGGCATGAGGAGAAGAACGAGAAGACCAGGAAAAGACTGCTTTGTAAAAGAAGCATATGTAACAGAAGAATAACAACTTAGAAGAAGGACTAGAAAGGAAAAGAAGAGCTCAGTCAAAGCCCACATGTCTGGAATGTAGATTTTGCCATGTGATGGGATGCAAGACCATCCTATTGGAACCTTTAATTAAAGGCTGATAACCAAGAAAGACACATGCAATAGGATCTTAGGTTGAGCTTATGAGGCCGGTGTAGGTTTGAAGCCAAGGATTAGCTATCAGACGTCCCTGAACGCGCCCGGGAGGATGGGTCCCGTTCCGTTCGGTATTGGTCACACAGTTTGACTGCCAAATTGTCACGTTCTAAATACTGAACCAAAGGTTCCCAAAATCGGCAAAATGCGTTTGAAATAATAGATTTGAAAGGAAGTGCCAAAAGTCACTGCTTTGCCCAGAACAGATCGCCACCTAAATGTTTATTGGGGAAATTTTAGGAAACCCTGACCGTTTGCCTAAGGCCACGTGTTTTCACCATCGACCAAGTTGGCCTCGGCTCGGGAACTTGGTACGGATTGGGAAGCCACTTCGTAGAGCCACCCGCCGCTCGCCTGAATCAAAGACGGCCTGTCTTAGCTAACCCATGAGATTTATTTTTGGAAAACATTATATCGTTCTGTATTCGCGGTTAATTAGCTTAGATTTAGCTATGTTGATGCGCACAGGCTACAAGTAAGACTGAGACGCTTGAATTGGAATAAGACAAAACCATGTTCATGTTGTTTAGTTGAAAAATTTGGTTTGATGAGTGCACCCGCAAGTAAGCTAAACGTGTGAATTTGCGCCCCTCGGGGGCTCTGAGAAAAAAGCTGGATTTTGCCACTATCTAGTGGCTTAAAAAAAACTCACAGTCAGGCGAATGTTTCAATCCAAATAAGTCCAACATTCACCCACGAGGCATTTAGGCAGGTTATATCACAGTAAGCAATTAACCTCATGGTAAGCAGTCTATCATGCAGTCACGTCTACACGATGCGAAGGATGCTTAAAGCATAAAACTTACCGATACTCCAAGCCAAAACAAAGCTAATTAGAAATCGCGATGCATGATCCGTAATTATACAGAAGAATGGGCTAATTGCAAACACATGCAGAAAAGTGCCAACTATATCAGGCATCGGTTTATTCTAAACATGGCATATGAAATGCTACAGCTAACATGTATTCAACTCGAAATTGAAAATACAATGCAGTTAGTATGATGCGCCGAGCCCGGTGCATGCAAAACAGATGAATGAATGCAAACATGCTATCATACTGTATGTTAATTGAAAAATGCCATAATCTAACCATCATAAGATGGTAAATAAAAGGGAGAAAGACGTGGGGTTGGAAGACATACATCACACACACGCACACTTATTACAACATTGCCCTCGCGCAGAGGGTTCGAATAAATAATATACAGTCCCAAGTGAATAATTACAGTCCAAATATGTACAAAATCCTAATTAATTAACAAATTAAAATAGAAAAGCAATAAATTGACATGCAAGCCAGGAACTGCCTCAAATCTGCTCCGGATGATGAATGATGCATGCTCGGGTTGCCTTGTGTGGAGAATTCCTCGCGATGCCCCAGTTTACCTCTGTTTGCAATTGTTCTTGGAATGCGTGTTAAGCTCCGGAAGGCTGCCGATTTCTGATTTGCTGCAACAAAGAGCAACAAAGGGGGCATGGCAAAGTATTTTCACGTATGTATGCATGACTACTCTTCAGGGAGTGTAGCCCTCGATCCTTGTGCCACCAATCACGCATATCGATACATGATGGCCGAGGAGTCGAATTGCACGACTCAATATGAAATGAATGCACATATAAACACAACAAGACCTAAACTCCATCATGGGTAATCCGGAGTGTCGGTGACTGGGAATTGAGACACGTTTCATCACTCGAAGTACGAAGCGTCCCTCGTTTCCCGTGCTCGGGCTAACTCCTATCCCAAACACAATGCAATAGGCATGACATGCATGAATGCAACTAATATACAACCTAACATGCACAATGCTATGAAATGGCATACACGATGCACGAGATAACATGGCATACACAATGCGCTAACATATAACCTAGCATATGCAATGCTATGAAATGAAATGACATACACAATGCGCAATGGACTTACACCAACATGAGTGGACCTCATCCACACTCACATCAGTAGCCATGAGATGAAAATGAGACTCTGAAATACGTGCACGCATGCACACAAACTGAGGACCGAACCTAAGGCAACAAATGCCACTCTACCAAAGCATGGCAAGGCATGGAATATGGTATGTAAACATGCAAATTTCAGCGCTGAAATGTGATACAAAACAGCCCCGAAACATGGAAACATGGCACCCGATGCATGGAATGGTCCCGAAACACGAACTAGGCACATGGAATGACTTACAGCTATACAAAGCATGCATTATTTGATCATGAAGCATGAAGACAGATTCAAGAGAGTCCCAAAACATGCATATTTCCAGCGTATAACAAGCCTAAAAAATAAACACAAATAGGGCTAATCTATCATGCAAAAATGGCCCTAAAAGAGAGATTAAAGACAAAGGGACAGCAGCTGGCCCCAAATGGCAAAGAGCCCTTCAACAAAGTTTAAGAGGGGCTCAAAAAAAGGCACTTTACAGTTTACATCAAGCCACTAAAATAATCACAAATAAGGCCAAACTATCATGCAAGAAAAGGTCCTAAAAGAGGGGTAAAGAGAGAAGTGGTAGCTGTTGTTCTCAAACAGAGGAGAGCCCTTCAACAATGTTGAAGAGGGGCTCAAAAAAAGATATTTCACAGTTTATAGAAAAGTCTAAAACAGCTCACAAATAAGTCTAAAATACTATACAAAAATTAGCCTAAAAGAGAGATAAAGAGGCAAGTGATAGAAGGAGGCCTCAAACAGAAGAGATCCCTTCAATAATGTTGAAGAGGGGCTCAAAAAAAGTTATTTTACAGTTTATGACCAAGTCCAAAACAACTCAAAAATATGCCTAAAATATTATGCAAAAATTGGCCTAAAAGAGAGATAAAGAGGCAAGTGGTAGTAGGAGACCTCAAACAGCAGGAGGTCCTTGATCAAACATGAAAAGGGGCTCAAAATATGACTATTTACAGTTTGGTTCGGAGTCCAAAAAATCTTTCAAGTATGGCTTAGATAGAAAGCAAAACAAGGCAAGAAAGAGGGAAAATGGGACTCACCCTTGTAGAACCAAGCTTCAACAACTTTTGGGCCAAGTTTGGGAGCTCTTCACCTCTGGAAAGCAGCCTCAAGTTACTGGAATGGAGTGTAGATTGATAGGCCAGGAGTTGATGTAGAAATGGCCAAGAACCAAGGTATTTTGAAGCTTAGATGAGAGGGATTGAGAGAGATGTGTATACCAAGCTCAAAACAATTTTTCTAACCCTCTCAAATGCAGCTGGAAGTGCTGGTTTTATAGAGGGAGGAGGGGGGGAAAAGGGGGGGAAAAACTAATTCAAATTTCCCCCCAAAAGGAAAGACCTTCGGACAGTGGGTCAAATGCAGAATAGCTGGCACAACTGGAACACACTCAGGAGGGCAAAAATGGCTGGCCAGCTCAAAAGGGCCAAAGTGGTCAACCGACTAGGCAAGTGGTCGGCCGACCAGTTTAGGTGGCCGGCCGACCAGGTCAAAATGGTCAAGGTGGCCAGCCACCCTCTAGGATGAAGCCCCAGAAGTTAGCTTTCCAATGCCGCAAACTTTGCATCAAAATTCCTCCTGTGAAAAAAGTTATGCCTGTTTTGGTGAAGCCGCGCAGATTCAGTCCAAACAGACTTTAACCAACCATATCTCCCCCATCCGAACTTGTCCTTAGGAGATTCTTGAGTGAAAAATGAAGCCCCGGAAGTAAGCTTTCCAATGGTGGTAACCTCATATCTTAAATCCAAGTATGCAAAGAGTTATGCTCGTTTCGGTGAAGCCGCGCAGTGTTTTCCTCCTTCCTGGATTCATGCTGAATCACTTTTGACCAAAAAAAGCTGGTTTTTCAAAAAAATTGCTGGCCTCCCACTCTCCTACAACCTTCTAACACTGAAAATAAGGTCTCCACCAAAAATGAACCCAAACCGATACAAAACGAAAGTCCGGGGGCCAAAACACGCGGTCCGGGGGTCCGAAAACTGACTGTTAAGCACCAGAGGTGGCGTTTGACCACGAAGTTGGTCTCTCGGACCCCAGTGTCCCTCAAAAGGGAGGAAATAAGATGTATGCCAAAAACCGGAGCAAACAGAGGTGGTTAAGCAGTCCCGAACTGAGGCACACGGCCGACGGGTCTGAAAAACTAGAAATCGGGCTCCAAACGGGAAAAATGGCCTACGACCGCGAAACGTAGCCTACGGCCACTGAGAGATGGTTTACGAGACCTCTCCCTCCCTTCGGGAAGAGAAAACAGAGCCTGGTTCGCAAACTGAGGCAAGGCACAAAAGAGTCCGGAAGTCCGGAGGCAAGGCTTGCAGCCGGGACGAGCGCAATATGCAATATCACCGAGCGTTCAATCAGTAATGTCTGAGTCTTAAGGTCCGTCAGAAATGGGGTGTCTATAGTTGCCCCTCTTTGATAGAACTCGGAAGTCATAAGTGATGGGAGTGAATGTCAAAGCTCAGAGACGACCCATTTTTGACAAGGCCGAAGACCTAGACAAACAGGCAAGATAAACAGAGATACGCCCGCAGGCGTGCCCGCAGGCAGGGGCAAAATGCAACCGACAATGCAAGAAGCCGAAGGTACTTCATGATCATGCAAATGCAGTAAGCTGTAATGAAGCACATATTCACAATAGATGCAACAATTTTAAGCAAGAATGCAAAGCAATAACCACATTTCATGCAGTTAAGAATACGGAGAATTATTCAATTCTCGCCACGTCTCACACGGAGAAAATACAATACCTGCACGGTTCGTCTGGTCGCACCAGCCTTGAATGAACCGTACATGCAATATCGTGCCTCATGCTGCTGGGGATCTCTCGCTTCTTCTTGATTGAGCCACATGTACTACTTTTCTCCCTGACTATGGTTGCAGTTTTCCCTATTCTCCAACAGGGTGACAGACTAGGTTGGTTCAGTATCCAGAATTGAGGCGAATACACATGCTTTCTCAATCTATGGGGCTACCATACAGATTTCAAGCCGAGAATATACCTCTGGGTATTTAAACCAGACTTTAGTCTCGGAAATCCTGAACCTTTGCGTTCTAGGCAAGAGCCATTCAAACTCTAGTTTCCACCGTTTCAGTTGATCTCCTAGGAACTCACTGCTAACACAGGCAGGTGGCTATACCAGACCACTGGAAGTCGTTCGGGCACGCCAAACACCAAAGGAATTGCACCTTTAGAGGATTTAAGGTCTCCTAGACCCAGGAGTGCACAATATAATGCGAATAAAGATGCAGGATTTAAGGTCTTCTTAGACCGGAGGATTTAAGGTCTCTTAGACCAGACAGTAAAATAGATACGATGTAATAGATGTGATGCAATAGATGCAAAGGGTGAACACACGCCAACCACGCTGGACTCGTGAGTGGAGGAAGAACAAAGAAAATCAATCAGGAGCGCGTTCCATGCGACCTAAGATAAATTCCAAACACGCTGAAATCGTGTGAGGAATGGGAGGCTCAAAAAACAACCCGCCCAGTGCGTCTACAACGCAACCTGGGATAAATTCCAAACGCGCTGAAATCGTGTGAGGAAAAGAACACTCTAACCATGCTGAAAACGTGAGAAGAGGTCTGAAAATAACCGCTCAAGTGCGCGCACAATGCAACCTGAGATAAGATCCAAACACGCTGAAATCGTGTGAGGAACAGGACACTCAAACCACGTTGAAATCGTGAGAGGAGGTCCAACAACCCGCCCAGCGCATCTACAACGCAACTGGGATAAATTCCAAACACGCTGAAATTGTGTGAGGAAAAGAACACTCTAACCACGCTGAAATCGTGAGAAGATGTCCGAAAACAACCGCTCAAGTGCAGGCACAACGCAACCTGAGATAAGATCCAAACACGCTGAAATCGTGTGAGGAACGGGACACTCAAACCACGCTGAAATTGTGAGAGGAGGTCCAACAACCCGCCCAGCGCGTCTACAACGCAACCTGGGATAAATTCCAAACACGCTGAAACCGCGTAAGGAATGGGACACTTAAACCACGCTGAAATCGTAAGAGGAGGTCCAAAAACAACCCGCCCAGCGTGTCTACAACGCAACCTGGGATAAATTCCAAACACGCTGAAACCGCGTAAGAAATGGGACACTCAAACCACGCTGAAATAGTGAGAGGAGGTCCAAAGACAACCCGCCCAGCGCGTCTACAACGCAACCTGGGATAAATTCCAAACACGCTGAAATCGTGTGAGGAAAAGAACACCTTAACCACGCTGAAATCGTGAGAAGAGGTCTAAAAACAACCCCTCAAGTGCGCGCACAACGCAACCTGAGATAAAATTCCAAACACGCTGAAATCGCGTAAGGAATGGGACACTCAAACCACGCTGAAATCGTGAGAGGAGGTCCAAAGACAACCCGTCCAGCGCGTCTACAATGCAACCTGGGATAAATTTCAAACACGCTGAAATCGTGTGTGGAAAAGAACACTTTAACCACGCTGAAATCGTGAGAAGAGGTCCGAAAACAACCGCTCAAGTTCGCGCACAACGCAACCTGAGATAAAATTCTAAACACGCTGAAATCGCGTAAGGAATGGGACACTCAAACCACGCTGAAACCGTGAGAAGAGTTCCAAAAACAACCGCTCAAGTGCGCGCACAATGCAACCTGAGATAAAATTCCAAACACGCTGAAATCGCGTAAGGAATAGGACACTGAAACCACGCTGAAATCGTGAGAGGGGCTCCAACAACAACCCACCCAACGCGTCTACAACGCAACCTAGGATAAATTCCAAACACGCTGAAATCGTGTGAGGAAAAGAACACTCTAACCACGTTGAAATCGTGAGAAGAGGTCCGAAAACAATCGCTCAAGTTCGCACACTACACAACCTGAGATAAAATCCAAACACGCTGAAATCGTGTGAGGAAAAGAACACTCTAACCATGCTGAAATCGTGAGAAGAGGTCCAACAACAACCCGTCCAGCGCGTCTACAATGCAACCTGGGATAAATTCCAAACACGCTGAAATTGTGTGAGGAAAAGAACACTCTAACCACGCTGAAATTGTGAGAAGAGGTGCGAAAACAAACGCTCGGGCTCGCGCTTCACGCGCCCCGAGATAAATTTCAAACACGCTGGAATCGCATAAGGAACGGGACACTCAAACCACGCTGAAATCGTGAGAGGAGGTCCAACAACAACCTGCCCAGCGCGTCTACAACGCAACCTGGGATAAATTCCAAACACGCTGAAATCGTGTGAGGAAAAGAACACTCTAACCACGCTGAAATCGTGAGAAGAGGTGCGAAATCAACCGCTCGGGCTCGCGCTTCACGCGTCCCGAGATAAATTCCAAACACGCTGGAATCGTGTAAGGAACGGGACACTCAAACCACGCTGAAATCGTGAGAGGAGGTCCAACAACAACCTGCCCAGCGCGTCTACAACGCAACCTGGGATAAATTCCAAACACGCTGAAATTGTGTGAGGAAAAGAACACTCTAACCACGCTGAAATCGTGACAAGAGGTGCGAAAACAACCGCTCGGGCTCGCGCTTCACGCGTCTCGAGATAAATTCCAAACACGCTGGAATCGCGTAAGGAACGGGACACTCAAACCACACTGAAATTGTGAGAGGAGGTCCAACAATAACCCGCCCAGCGCGTCTACAACGCAACCTGGGATAAATTCCAAACACGCTGAAATCGTGTGAGGAAAAGAACACTCTAACCACGCTGAAATCGTGAGAAGAGGTGCGAAAACAACCACTCGGGCTCGCGCTTCACGCGTCCCGAGATAAATTCCAAACACGCTGGAATCGCGTAAGGAACGGGACACTCAAACCACGCTGAAATTGTGAGAGGAGGTCCAATAATAACCCGCCCAGCGCGTCTACAACGCAACCTAGGATAAATTCCAAACACGCTGAAATCGTGTGAGGAAAAGAACACTCTAACCACGCTGAAATCGTGAGAAGAGGTAAACAAATTCCAAACACGCAGAAATCGTGTGAGGAATGAACAAACTCTAACCACGCTGAAATCGTGAGAAGAGGTCAGGTAACTCAGGAGCACGTTCCACGCATCCTAATTTAAGTCCCGGGGGACCACGATCCTAAACGCTGCCCAGCGTAAAAGGATAAACAATAAGAGATAATACAAGATGCAAATGAATGCAATAAGTGCGATGATACAGTACATGTTACAAGCGATGTAGAGCATGACGTTTAGGGAATGCAATAAACAAACAAAGTGACACTTTAGAAAGCACCTCATGGAGTGAGTGGCGGTAAACCGCTTTACTCTGACGGGGAATGGTATTCAAGGAGAGTACTTCTGATCGGCGTTCTGGTTTGAAACAGTGAAACAGTCAACATAGTATTCTGTTCACTTTGAACACACAGCTCGTATCAGCACACTGCTCATTCTGAACACGCAGCTCATAACACAGTATTCGGTTTACTCGGCACACAGCTCAATCTGAACAGACAATCTGACCTGAAAAGACGGGATGCAAAAACGGAACCTGTAGAAGTTGAAACAAACTCGGATGCTCCAAATTTTCCCTCTTTTCTTTTGCTTTGCAGTCTGGAACCCATATAGCTTCAGATAGGTCCTGGTTTTACTGTTCTCACATAGCCTGGGTAGAACCCTGCGGTTTTTTGTTTTGAAAGAACAAAATCTTGTTTTGCACAAATGTAGAGAACGACACAGCACTCCTAAGCACAAAACGATTCATTTTGAAATTGAGAAATGAATTCTTAACCGGGTATTGAGCCTACAACTGACCACAGCCAAAACTACTCAACAACGAAAAACAAAGGTAGAACAACCTAAACACAACTCAACAAAGAAAAAACAAGGTAAAACAACCTAAACACATTTATTGACACTCAAACGACTCAAAACAAGAATCGAGACAAACAAAACACACAGACACAACACTCAGCTGCGTTACAAAGGCAAGATACCTCTTGGTGCATGAGGAGCCAGTTTCTCCGGGTATTGTTTCCCTGGGCTGTGGTCAAATCCATTGGCCTCAAGATATCAGAAAACAGTTGGAGGTGCACCATTGGGTTTTCAGAGCAATCAAATCGATCGATATGCGGCATTTTAAACCGCTCCGGCAAGGTCACCACTGAGTCGGTATAACCATCCTCTATATCAGGAATAGAGCAGGCCCCTTGAGACTTTTTGAACACTTCCTCAAGCTTGCTCGCTTTCAATGCTGTGGGGCCCATCTCGAACTCAAAGGGGGAGTCTGGCAGGTTGGTGGGTGTTTTAGACAGCTGGGGTAGCACCGGGGGCGGAGCTGGCCCGCCTAGAATGTCCGTATCATCCTGGACATGGGTTGCCTCCCCGAGTATGGGAACTCTTGGTGGGGGGGAGCCTGGTGTGAAGTAGATACTCTAGTTTGCTGCTCTAACCTGGCAATTGTCTCTGCCTGTTGGGCTATGACCACGGCCTGTTGCTTGGTGAATTTCGCTTGACGGATAGCATCTTGCTGCATGGCTTTCATACTATCCTAGAGTTGGTGCACCATCTCTTCCAGACCCGACATATTGCCTTGATCTAACTGAGCAACTGGTATACCTGTGTTTGCAGTAGGCTCAGAAATCTCAACCTGGCTGTTCAAAAACCACTGAGCTAGTAGCTGCTGTACTGGTGGTCTGTGCCTGACCGACCTTTTCACCCTGCCTCTGGTAAAGGAACACTGATTGCCTTTGAACTGAATCTCTGACTCGACAAAGTCTATCAACACAAGTTCAGTGTACCCGGGGGATATTGGAGCCCTCTGAAGCTATGGTTCCCAGACTACCTAGTAAAAGAGAAAACATACAGCATCTCAGCCCGATTTCACGATAACCCATATGAACAGAGCTGAATAACTGTGCCTCCTACAGAATTCTGCCCAAAATTCTGCCCGTAAACTGATACCCTCAGGCGAACTGAATCACAAAGTACTAAACTGGTGCCCGCAGGCTTGATGCCCAAACTACTAAACTGGTGCCCGCAGGCCTGATGTCCAAACTTGTAGACTGATACATGCATTTCTATAGAGACGCACTCTAAAAGCACATAGCAGACAAGTGAGAGCCAAAACACCCCTATGTTGGGGTAGGGTTTCCCTGTCCTATTTTGTCAGGAGCTAGGGTTCCATTACGCACACAGCGGTTTCAAACAACCTAAATCGGGTAAGCAACCTGTCCTAGCTTGGAATGGTCACTATGGATTCCGAATATGCACTAGGTCGAATGGTCAAAAAGGGTGCCCCGGTAAAACCGGGCAAAAATTACACCTCAATTGCCCAACAAGTTATTTTATTATTTCAAAAAAAAAATATCAAAAATATGAATGAATCACTGATAATTACAAGGTTGTGTGGTTTACACAGTGTTTGGCAACTTGTTTTTGAGTTTTTTTTTTATTTTTTTTCACTACAAGACGAATATTTTATAAAACTAAAAATAAATAAATTCAAACAAAATATCACATTAAATCTGATAATCATTTCACTTTTTATCTCACAAACATCATATCCAACTATTAAAAAAAAAAATTCCAATAAAATCTTACAATTAAAAAAACTTACAAAAAAATTCACTTTCCAAACACTCACACTATATAAAATGTACAATTATACAACTGTTTGTGATCTAGTATGTTATGTGTTTGATTGTTGTGTTAGAAACACAGCTCACATTGTAAAAGAGCCCCGGTTTATCCAAACCAAAAATAAAAAATAAAAATAAAAACTCATAAACACTGCCGTTTTATTTGCAGGGTAGGGATAACAGTGAAGGAATCACAGCAATGATCCCTCATCCAAAAAAAAATTCCCCATTAGGCACAAGGTTATAAGAAGGCTAAATAGTGATTGAATTAACTATCCCAAATCCTCTATCTTTTCACGAGATTTATAAACACATAAGATTACTAATCATATGCTATTTTCCACAAATTATTATTCTCGGGTGATAGCCATCTATTTGATGACTAGATTGGTTGATATATGTATTTTTTTCATGTTATTAGTTTATTTGTTAATTTTACTTAATTTATTAGAAGCAACATCTTTTAGGATTAACAATCTTTAAATATGATATTCATGTTAAAAATGCACAATTTAAATTTGTAACCTATTTCTTGATAATCATTTGGTTGCATTGGCTAAATAATAAAAAGAGACAAAAATATAATTGTGGAATAAATTCTCATTTACTATAAATAATATCAAAGAATCAACAAATACGTAGCAGTCAGTATCAACCACCCCCGCCAAGTCAATCAAAAATTAAATAAAAATTAAACATAAAATATCTCCTAAAAAAACACACTTAATCTTAAACTCCGGCGAAGTGAGTAAACTCCAGATCGGATCTAAATCAACAACGTCGCGGCAAAGAAGACTACAGCAGCGGATCCGGCGACGGTGTCTTTCGCTCGAGCGATCACACACACGCACACTTATTACAACGTTGCCCTCGCGTAGAGGGTCCGGATAAATAATATACAGTCCCAAATGAATAATTACAGTCCAAATATGTACAAAACCCTAATTAATTAACAAATTAAATTAGGAAAGCAATAAATTGGCATGCAAGCCGGGGACTGCCTCAAAACTGCTCCAGATGATGAATGATGCATGCTCGGGTTGCCTTGTGCGGAGAATCCCTCGCGATGCCCCGGTTTGCCTCTGTTTGCGATTGTTCTTGGAATGCGTGCCAGGCTCCGAAAGGTTGCTGATTTTTGATATGCTACAACAGAGAGCAACAAAGGGCATGGCAAAGTATTTTCACATATGTATGCATGACTACTCTTCAGGGAGTGTAGTCCTCAATTCTCGTGCCACCAATCACGCATCTCGATGCATGATGGCAGAGGAATTGAATTGCATGACTCAATATGAAATGAATGCACATATAAACATAACAAGACCTAAACTCCATCATGGATAATCCGGAGTGTCGACGACCAGGAATTGAGACACGTTCTGTCACTCGGAGTACGAAACGTACCTCGTCTCCCGTGCTTGGGCTAACTCCTATCCCAAACGCTATGCAATATGCATGACATGCATGAATGCAATCCTAACATGGGACCTAGCATACACAATGTTATGAAATGGCATACACAATGCTCGATGTAATATGGCATACACAATGCTCTAACATACAACATAGCATACGCAATGCTATGAAATGAAATGGCATACACAATGCACAATGAACTTACACCAACATGAGTGGACCTCAGCCACACTCACATCAGTAGCCATTAGATGAAAATGGGACTCTCGAAATACGTGCACGCATGCACGCAAACTGAGGACCGAACCTAAGGCAACAAATGCCACTCTACCAAAGCATGGCAAGGCATGGAATATGGTATGTAAACATGCAAATTTCAGCGCTGAAATGTGATACAAAACAGCCCCGAAACATGGAAACATGGCACCCGATGCATGGAATGGTCCCGAAACACGAACTAGGCACATGGAATGACTTACAGCTATACAAAGCATGCATTATTTGATCATGAAGCATGAAGAAAGATGCAAGAGAATCCCAAAATATGCATATTTTCAGTTTATAACAAGCCTAAAAAATGAACACAAATAGGGCTAATCTATCATGCAAAAATGGCCCTAAAAGAGAGATTAAAGACAAAGGGACAGCAGCTGGCCCCAAATGGCAAAGTGCCCTTCAACAAAGTTTAAGAGGGGCTCAAAAAAAGGCACTTTACAGTTTACAT
The DNA here is from genome assembly GCF_004153795.1 of Camellia sinensis. Classification (NCBI taxonomy): domain Eukaryota; kingdom Viridiplantae; phylum Streptophyta; class Magnoliopsida; order Ericales; family Theaceae; genus Camellia; species Camellia sinensis. Next base: position 252,666 of record NW_021025936.1, on the reverse strand, counting down.
CAAGCCACTAAAATAATCACAAATAAGGCCAAACTATCATGCAAGAAAAGGGCCTAAAAGAGGGGTAAAGAGACAAGTGGTAGCTGCTATTCTCAAACAGAGGAGAGCCCTTCAACAATTTTGAATAAGGGCTCAGAAAAAGATATTTCACAGTTTATGGCAAAGTCCAAAAGAGCTCACAAATAAGTCTAAAATACTATGCAAAAATTGGCCTAAAAGAGAGATAAAGAGGAAAGTGATAGAAGGAGGCCTCAAACAAAGGAGAGCCCTTCAACAATGTTGAAGAGAGGCTCAAAAAAAGTTATTTTATAGTTTATGACCAAGTCCAAAATAACTCACAAATAAGCCTAAAATACTATGCAAAAATTGGCCTAAAAGAGAGATAAAGAGGCAAGTGGTAGTAGGAGACCTCAAACAGCAGGAGGTCCTTGATCAAACATGAAAAGAGGCTCAAGATATGACTATTTACAGTTTGAGTCAGAGCCCAAAATATCTTGAAAGTATGGCTTAGATAGAAAGCAAAACAAGGCAAGAAAGAGGGAAAATGGGACTCACCCTTGTAGAACCAAGCTTCAACAATTTTTGGGCCAAGTTTGGGAGCTCTTCACCTCTGGAAAGCAGCCTCAAATTGCTGGAATGGAGTGTAGATTGATAGGCTAGGAGTTGATGTAGAAATGGCCAAGAACCAAGGTATTTTGAAGCTTGGATGAGAGGGATAGAGAGAGATGTGTATACCAAGCTCACAACAATTTTTCTAACCCTCTCAAATGCAGCTGGAAGTGCTGGTTTTATAGAGGGAGGAGGGGCGGAAAAGGGGGGGAAAAACTAATTCAAATTTCCCCCCAAAAGGGAAGACCTTCGGACAGTGGGTCAAATGCAGAATAGCTGACACAGCTGGAACACACTCAGGAGGGCAAAAATGGACGGCCAGCTCAAAAGGGCCAAAGTGGTCAACCGACCAGGCAAGTGGCCGGCCGACCAGTTTAGGTGGCCGGCCGACCAGGTCAAAAGGGTCAAGGTGGCCGACCACCTCCTAGGATCAAGCCCCAGAAGTTAGCTTTCCAATGCCGCAAACCTTGCATCAAAATTCCTCCTGTGCAAAAAGTTATGCTTGTTTTGGTGAAGCCGTGCAGATTCGGTCCAAACGGACTTTAACCAACCATATCTCCCCCATCTGAACTTGTCCTTAGGAGATTCTTGAGTGAAAAATGAAGCCCCGGAAGTAAGCTTTCCAATGGTAGTAACCTCATATCTTAAATCCAAGTATGCAAAGAGTTATGCTCGTTTCGGTGAAGACGCGCAGTGTTTTCCTCCTTCCCGGATTCATGCTGAATCACTTTTGACCAAAAAAAAGCTGGTTTTTCAGAAAAATTGCGGGCCTCCCACTCTCTTACAACCTTTCTAACAACGAAAATAAGGTCTCCACCAAAAATGAACCCAAACTGATTCAAAACGAAGGTTCGGGGGCCAAAACACGCGGTTCGAGGGCCTAAAAACTGACTGTTAAGCACCGGAGGTGGCGTTTGACCACGAAGTTGGTCTCTCGGACCCCAGTGTCCCTCAAAAGGGAGGAAATAAGATGTACGCCAAAAATCGGAGCAAACAGAGGTGGTTAAGCGGTCCCGAACCGAGGCATACGGCCGACGGGTCCGAAAAACTAGAAACCGGGCTCCAAACGGGAAAAATGGCCTACGACCGCGAAACGTAGCCTACGGCCACTGAGAGATGGTTTATGAGACCTCTCCCTCCCTTCGGGAAGAGAAAACAGAGAAAACTGAGCCTGGTTCGCAAACCGAGGCAAGGCACGAAAGAGTCCGGAAGTCCGGAGGCAAGGCTTGCAGCTGGGACTCTGAAACTTCTGAATGAGCGCAATATGCAATATCACCGAGCGTTCAATCAGTGATGTCTGAGTCTTAAGGTCGGTCAAAAATGGGGTGTCTACAATAGCACCTACACCTAAAGGATCTCAAGATCATATAATCAGGTTTGTGTTTGAACAAGACCTCATAGGGAGTAAGATTATTAAGCCTCCGTTTGGGAAGTGGGTTGGCTTTTTAGCTTTTTGGCTTTTTGGCTATTTTAGCCTGGGGCTAAAAAGCTTAATTTGGGAAGGGCTTTTTGACTTTTTGACTTTTTTGACTTTTTTTGTGAGAAAGGAGTGTAATGATTATGGGTTGGATTTGATGTTTTGTTTTTTGTGGCTAAAATAGCCTATTTTATTTTTTGTGGCTATTTTAGCCCCTAACCTACCAAAACCAACTTCCCAAACTAATCCTAAGCTTGAGAGTAGGATGTTTATTGATCAAATAGACAGCAGTGGCAAGAGCATCAAACCAATAAATCAAAGGAAGAGAAGAATGATGCATGAGAGTAATAATAGTTTCAATGAGATGTCTATGTTTCCTTTCAGCTTCACTATTTTGTGAAGGTGTATGTAGACAAGTTAATTGATGATCAATACCTTTACTTTTGGGGAAAGTTTGAAATGGTGTACTTAGATATTCTCTCCCATTATCACTTCTAAGAATTTGAAGAGTAGTGTAAAATTGTGTCTCAACAAATGCTTTAAATTCGAGGAATTTAGTGAAAACTTCACTCTTATAGTGAAGAGAAAAGAGCTAAGTAAAATTTCTAAAATCATCAATGAAAAGTACATAGTACTTAAAGCCTGAAACAGAGGGAGCAAAAGGGCCCCAAACATCTGTATGGATAAGAGCTAAAGGCTTATTAACAGTAGAGTTAGACAAATGAAAAAGCAATCTATGGCTCTTTGAAACACAACAATGTTCACACAAACTAGAGCCTTTATTAGACAAAAGCTTAGAACCTAGATGATTATGAGAAAGAATATGATGAAGCTTCTTAGATGAAGGATAACCAAGTCTAAAATGCCAATTAGGTGAAGCTGCAGATGATGAAGGGCAAGAAGAGCAAGCTTGAGAAGCTTGAGAAGTTGCAGATGCAACAGATATGAATGCAGCAGAAGCAGATGCACTGAATGGATAAAGTCTATTTGAGTAACAGCCTTTATTCAAGATTTTCTGAGTGATCTTGCCCTGAATAAAAAAAGAGCTCTCATCAAAAGTGATAGTGCGGTGATTATCCATGGCCAATTAGTGAACATAGAGTAAATTGGAAGATAGTGTAGCCACATGAAGTAGTTTTGTAAGATGAAAAGAAAAAGAAGGAGTTGGAAGAAGACCTATTCCAATGTGAGCAATGAAATGAGTAGAACCATCACCAACTGCAACTTGATCTTGGCCATAGTATGGTTGAGGAAAAGATAGCTGACTTAGATCAAGTGTCATCTGACTGGTGGCTCCGGAGTCAAGAAACCAGTTATCAGACTGTAGCTGATTTGAAGATGATGCAACATAAGCTTTGGACTGTGACTGAGTGGGAGAAGACTGCTGAAAAGTTGTGTCTAACCTATACCAGTGGTCTAGAGCAGTGTGATTACCTTTTCCACAGATTTGACAAATCACATTTGAAGAATTAGTATTAGTAACAGCTTGAGGATTGTAAGTATTGTAGCTGGATTTGGCTCTCCGAGATTGTGAGCCTCTTTGATAATGACTCATCTATTCTCTACGCCTATCTCCATCTCTGCCTCTGAAAGAACCTCTGTCTCTATAATAGCCTCTAGAACCTTCTCGATTAGAGTGATTTCCTCTGTGTGCAGTATAAGCAATAGAACTTGGAAGATCTGAGGCATGTGCATGTTTAAGAGAGGACTCCACATGAATAGACTCTGAACAGAGTAAAGAACATAGCTGATCGAAGGAAATAGGATCTGATCTTGTGCGTATAACGGCTTTTGCAGCATTGTACTCCTCAGACAGTCCATTCAAAATCAAGAGAACTAGGTCTTCATCATCAACAGGAGATGATGCCAGAGCAAGTTGATCAGATAAGATCTTGAATTGATTCAGATATTCTTCCATTGTTGTTCCTTTCTTAACAATCTTACTCAATTTGTTCTTTAATTGATGTATGTGAGATCTGGAAAGTGAAGTAAATCGTTTGGCAAGAACAGTCCAAATTTCATGACTGGTTTGGCAATGAATGACAGTAGCAAAAATAGATGGAGACATAGTTGCAATGATGCAACTTAATAGATGAGCATCAACAATAGTCCATAAGACATGATTTGGATTAGAAATTTCAAGGTTATTGGAATCTAACACAACTGCAGGAGGACATACCTCTGATCCGTCTACATAGCCAAGAAGCTTTGTTGCTCTCAAGATGTTCTGCAATTGATTCTTCCAAACTATGTAATTAGATGAATTAAGCTTTGTAGAAACAAAAGAATTGAGATTGGAAATCAATAATGTGAGATTAGAAGGTAAGGCAATAGATGAAGGCATTATGAAAGAAGAAGCAGCAGTTGCAGGTATGGAGTTTGGAGAAGCCATTGATGAAGCTCTGAAGCTTTCTTGCTTGTAAGAGCCTAGGGCTTTGATACCATAAAGAGAATGAATATCTTTTGTATTGAATGAATATAATTGTTACAGAGAGAAGATTCATTTATACACTCAATGAAACCTAACCATAACTACCTAACCTTGAATCTAACTACTTAACCAAACTGCAGTTAACCTTTAATAGTTAACTTCTAACAAATTAACCACTTATGTACAGCTGTAGATTACTACACAAGTGTGACTTTGGCTGCAAGTGCAACTGCTGGAGCTTTAGCTGTATCAGTTGGAGCTCAAGCTTTAGCTGAAGACTCTGATAGCTGCTGCTGCTGCAATGGCTGTGCGAGCTGTTGCTTAGTAAAATTGTATCCTTGGGTTAATGTAACCCCAAGTCCATTACTAGAGTTCAAGTAGTAAGAAGTTTGGTACAGATAATAAATTAAACTTGGAAATCTTTTAGTTGAAATAAATGCTCGATAAAAAAAAATATATATATTCACAATAAATTGGGGGAGGGGGAAAATGAAGCATTTTGCCTCTTGGGCTTTTTACAGTCACTCCTTGTGCTTACAAAAAAACAAACAAAAAAAAAGTTTGGAACACACAGCAACACTTCTTTTGGGTGTGAATAAAAAAATTCTTACTTAAAAAAAAAAACTGATAGGAAGAGCTTAGATGGGTTCGACAAAGAAAAGTTACTGCACATTAGAGATCTGCATGTATTCTTTTAAGATTTGCCTACGTTGTGTTTAATTGCGAGATTTGAGAAAAAATTTAGAAAATAAAAATGAAAGAAAAAAAAATGAGAGCTCTAAATTAAGAGCTCTAATAGCTCTAATTGGTGTGTGGGTTCCATGTGATGTGATATTTTGATCTTGAATTTTTTTTACAAAAATGTTTAAGAGCACTAAAAGTAGAGCTCTACTTATGTGGCAGTGGGCCCATTCATAAATGATTTGATGTATGTTTTTTTTTTTTTTTTTTTTTTTTTTTTTTTTTTTTTTTTTTTTTTTGCTCTATGCCACATCATTAAAGCCATTGTTAGAGTTCCAAATTTAGAGTTATGAATCATTGTTTTTCTTTTTCTTTTTCTTTTTTTGATTTTCCACATCATTAGTGTTTTTTTAGAGCTTTCAAATTAGAGAGATGTATCATTTTTGGAAAGAAAAAATCTAGGTGAAATATTAATAAAATATATTTACATTCCATATAGTTTCACACACGTTTTTCCTTTTCCTTTTCAAATCTCTTCCTAAATTCATCAACTAAACACAACATTAGATTATAACTTAACTCTAGCATAAATGAATAAAATCTAAATCACTCTTATGAAGATTCAGAATCTAAAGCACTTAAAGGAATATTTAACATAAACTATATAAGTGTATTTATTTAGATAAGTATAATTATTTGGGTCACATCACCTTTATAATTTTCTACATTTCTTTTTATAAAAAGTCAAAAAAATATACTTATTTAAATTATTCCAAATACTCTATTACTTACCAAACCCAATGAGAATGGCACAAACAACATCCTTTTAATTCATTATCTTATAGGTTGCAGGAAATAAATGTGCATTTTTTTCTAAACAAAGCATAAAAAGGGGCCAAGTATGAAGGACTCAAATACCAACAAATTTTATTTATTTATTTGTCATTTTATTCTTCGGAGTTAGCGGAAAAAAAAACTTTGTTTTAGATGTGTGTGGCTTTAGTTTCCTTGGATTTCATTCTCTCAACTCTCATTTTGGTGTTTCCAATACAAGTAGTTTAGTCTTGTTTGAATTTAAATCCACAACACAACTAGAACCATTTCAGGATTGCAATTGTGCATCTCTTCTTAAAAACAGGAGTTTTGGGATGGAAAGTCTCTGAACAAAATGATTCTCCTCTCTATATGAAGGCTCTATCTGGGTGAAGTTAAAAATAATTTTTTTGAATTTTTTAAATCTAAATAAATTAAAAGGACAAAAATAGTTTAGGACTCACTCAACTTCGCACTCAAGCCAAAAAAATAAAACAAAACAAAAAAATAAATAAAAAATCAAACGCATCAAATTTTTTAAACAAAAAAGTAAATAATTCACATGACCAAATGCACCATAAATTGTAGTCATATTAGCAAACTCATTTTCATGGATAACACCAAATGAAGAGTTTGTCCTTGGAAAACTATAGAGATAGAATTTGAGTTAAGAAATATACTCAAAAAATTAACGTGTGAGACTTAATTGTGTTGTATAATTGTTTTTCATTTACTTGGTGTACAATTTTTTCTTCCTTCTCCATTAATTAACACGCATTAGTACTACTAAGTATATCTAATTTTTTCATTAATGATATATAAAAAAAAAAATTTACAAAATACATAGTCTAAATTGTCAAAATAAAATCCGTCATAGACTGACCAACCATAAATAATAATTTGAACATAAGGATTGAAGATGATATCATCCAACTTCATCCAAAACAAAGGTATTTATTCTGATAATTCAAAATAATTAATTCCAGCATCAAAGACAAAGAAAGATATTATTTTAACATTTGCCTATTATTTTTCAAAAAGTCAGTACAAAAAGTAGAACCCCAAATGTCCCATTCCCAAAATGAACCGAAAGGCAAAAAGCTTCATAACTCCATCATTTCAACGGAGTTCATATCATGATTACCTTAAGAACCAAAAGCTATAAATGTAAACATTAAAAACTTGATGAAAGAGCTCAAAACATGGCACACCAATTGGATCATACTCTCTTGCCTCCTCAGTTTGCCCCTTTTTTTCCCTTCAAACTCTAAGCAAGTAAATGCTAAGCTCAGGACCTCCATGCCCATCAGGGTTCATCATATAGAAAGCATCAGAGTCCTTAGACCCAACAACTCTCTCAAACTTAGCTCTCATGTACATGACTTCACCTTCAGACCCAGTTTCATTATTTCCAGTCTCTGGCAACACTCCGGCCCCCATCGACACCGGTCCCACTGCCCCCAACACCTTCCACTCCTCCGCCCCGCATTCTCGCCTCATCGCATATCCACATTTCTTTCCATTGCAATATGTTCTCCAAATTGGCTCCTCAATTAATTTCATTCCTTTCTTCTCTGTTTTCTTTTCGCATTCAAGCGCAATTCGAACCAGCCCCGAAGCCATTTCTCTCACCAACACACTTGTCGGTGTTGCGAGTTCCACCAGAAAGGCTGGGCTCGACTTGGGATCCTCCTGGAATGCCAGGTGGACGTGCCCGCGCCTGTACCCAAACAGGGTACCTACCACTCGCGTGCCTAGACGCGAGTGTGACCCGCTCTTGCTATTGCTGAAAATAGCAAGAGCGGATCGGAGTTTGGAGACTTTCTTTCTCGGTGCCTGTAGTGTTGTTGGCATTGGAAAGTCAAGCTCGTTAACTTTCAGCTCCTCCTCGTCGCATGCTAGCGAGGAGGAGCTGAAAGTTAAGATTTCTTCTTCGTTGTCTTCTCCGTCTTCGACCTTCTTCTTCCAGTGGAAGTATCTTCTAGAGAATGAGAAGGAAGAGTCATGAGGGGATTTTGCTGTGATTGTCTTCATGTGGATGAGAAAGTCAAAAGAAAGAAAGAAAGAACAGAAGAGAAGTCCTTGAAGATTGGGGGTTACTTCTAAGAAGAGGAAAAAGATTGTGATTTGGTTATTATGCTATTGTCTTCTATATAGTGGTTGTATATGCTGATTTTATTCTTGGCTTTTCTATAGGGACTGCAAAGGAGAATCCTGCGACAAAAGGAAGGTGAGCAGCCACATCTACCAGTATTAGAAAAATGGAGAGAGAGAGAGAGAGAGAGAGAGAGAATCAAACACAAACCCTTGGATTTTGACCTAGATTTTGATTCTGACATGACTCTCAAGTTTGAAATGAATCGCCTCAAGATTAAGACTCTCCAAGGATTGCATCACACATTGCAAAAGATTTTACATTTTGCACAAAAGCAGTCAAAACACCCCTATGAGAAGTTAGGGTTTCCCTGTCCTAGCTTTGGAGTGATCTACAGCTTTGCTATTCAAACAAACGGTACCACAACATCCTGAAAAATGGGAGAGCATCCTGCCTAAGTTTGAATAGTCGCTAGAGCTCACTATGTGGGTGTTTGGAAAGTTACTATTTTAATTTTTGGCTATTTCAGTAGGTTAAAATTTTTATGTTTGGAAAGAAAGTTGAATTTTTTTATAGTTGGATATGATATTTGTAAGAGAAAAAATAAAATGATTATGAATTTAATGTGACATTTTATCTTATTAACTATTTTAATGTATTTTATATTTTTTTGTGAATTTTAACTTAAAAAGCCCAAAAAAAAAAAAAAAAAAAAACCTTTTATCAAACACCCTTGTTTGGGGAAGTATGAAAAAAAAGTTAACTTTTTGTTTTTTTTAATTTTTTTATAAAAGTATGTAAAAAAATAAAGAGTTGATGTAACTTAAGTCAATAACCTAATAAGCTGATTTTTTTTTTAATTTTAATTTTTTGTACTTTTCAAAATGGCCTATACTAGTGTATGTTCAGGCATAGTATAAATATAAAAAAAAAAAAGTTAGCAAAAAGAAAAAATAAAAATTATGTGGAGGAAAATAGAAAATGGAGAAAAATAAAAATAAAAATAAAAAGGAAAGAGAGAGAGAGAGAGAGAGAGTGAGTGAGTGAGTGAGTGAAAAAAGGGAGGGAAAGAAGATGAGTGAGTGAAAATTAAAGAAATCTTGATCTTATGATAAATTTGAGAATTAATCTTAACCATTGAAACAAAAATGTATCTTTGAGATATTTTGATATATTTTTAAAAATTCTCCTGTTTTATTATATAAATTTGCATATAAAGTACTAATAAGAATTTTATTTATATGATTAAGGAGAAATCTGTGTAATTTATTTTTAATAAATTATTTATATTGTTAATGAATGATAATAAAATGTACTTAAAATATATGTTGTGTTATTTTGATTCTAAAATTTCTATTTTATTAATTTGATTGTAAAACACTTGTGAAAAAGAATAAGCAGTCCTGCAGTTTTAAAAGACAAGTAATAAAATAAAATTTTCAATGGCTTCGCTTGGAAAGCAAAAGTTGAGATTTTTTTAGTTATTTTAGGCTTCGTTTCAGAAGTGAATTGACTTTTTGATTTTTTTGGCTATTTTAACATGTGACTAAAAAGTCTGATTTGGGAAGGGCTTTTGATTTTTTTGACTTTTTTGTGAGAGGAGAAATGTAATGATTATGGGTTAAATGTGATATTTTGTCTTATTGGGTTAAAAAGCCTATTTTGTTTTTTGTGGTTATTTTAGCCAAAAAAGCCTCCAAATCAACTTGCCAAACGGAGTTTTAACCATAAAAAACAAAATAAACTTTTTAGCCCATTAAGACAAAATATCACATCTAACCTATAATCATTACATCTTTTCTCTTACAAAAAAACTAAAAAAGTCAAAAAAACTTAAAGTCTTTCCCAAACTAAATTTTTTAGCTCAAATTAAAATAATTAAAAAAATTAAAAAGCTAAAAAATCAACTCACTCTCCAAACGAGACCCAATGTGTCGTTAGTTTTGACCGTGGCTTCATTCACACATTAATAATCTTATAATTGATTTGATTTACTAAAATAGAATGGTTATTCTTTTAATTTTTATATAAAATGATCATATTCTCTTATAATAGTAAATTATGCTTGTATTTACAATGTATTTATTATTATTTTTTAATCAACTAAACATAAAAATAAATATTTTAATGAAATAATTATTCAATTCCACTCTATTCTAATAAATCAAATACTACATTAGTATTATAGTTTTCAAATTCTTTGTCTAGATTTCTCAGGAATTTAACTCCAATGGTAGATAAATTCATTATCAAATTGTAATTTTGTACCAAATCTGAGGCAAAATTCGGCTCCAGCAAAATTGGTTTTCTTCATCTCTCATGATGAGACCACCAAAAAAAAACAAAAAAACAAAAAAACTGAATTTCCCCCTCTATCTCTAGAGCTTGTTTAATCATTTTTTTTTAAGATCCATTGGGAATCATGGCTAAATTTGGCAAATAAAAACAAGCTAACCATAACAATGGAGTGGCGAGAGAGAGAGATTCAACTGTACAATACAATTTTTTTTCGCAAAAATTGCATCCAAAGAACTTGGGTGGATTCAAAATGGCCCAGTTTTATCATCCCAGTAGCGGCTGCTGCTGCAAGTGCAAGACACCATACCACCACAAAATTGGCAATAACATGGCAAGAAATTTGTAACAAATCAAAAGTTAACACGACTAAGTGTTGACTTGGAAAGTTGTAAGCCCGTAAGGCATTTATTTTTGTTGTCAATATGTAATATTTTTTGTACTTAATACTCTGATAAATGGAAATATGCTTTATTCTCTTATCTATAGATGTCATGAAGGTTGAGCTTATGTATATTATTTTGAGGGCGTTACAAAAATATTTCGTAATCTCTCTCACCAATTTTTAAAAAAAAAAAAATCAAAACTTACATTCATTTTCTCTCATCCAAAAAATCAGATGATATTTTTCATAAAATTTGTGGGTATCTGTCTATATCTTATATATTATATTATAACATAACAAAAAAAATTAAAAATCAAATATACAAACAGATAAAATTAATAAATTAGATTTTTATTTATTCAGTTAAAATATTTCTTTTGCCTCTCAATATTTTAAAAATCTAAAAAGTGTATCTAAACAAATCTGATTTGAAAATATCTCCCACTATCCTACTTTAAATCAATAAAACTCACAAATCTATTACATATTTAACTCGCATCATAACTTACCTAAATAATAATAATTAAAAACAAATAGAAACCATATATAAATTAAATTAAAAAATAAAAAATAAAAATCCACAACTCCATCTAAAATAAATTGAAAAAAAAATAGAAACCACACAAAAATAAAGAAGATAGGAATTTAGATATGGATCTCAAAAGATATAACAATATCTAAATTTGAATTTTGATTTAATAATATAATTATCTATTTTTTTGATTTATATCTATCAAAATTTCAAATCACTTAATAGGACAAATTAATCAATTTTTTAAAATTATTGGTTTTTCAATTTATAAAATAGATTTAAAAAAAACTATTGACTGATTTCTTTATTTAATTATTTTATAAATAATAATTATCCTTTAATTTTTGAATTTCAAATGGAAAGATAACAAAAATATTTCATAATCTCTTCATCTTAATCTCTCTCACCGATTTCCCCAAAAAAATATTAAAACTTACCTTCTCTCTTTCCCAAAAAATAAGATAATATTTTTCATGAAAATTGTGAATATCTATCTATATTTTATATATTATATTATAACATAACAAAAAAAAAACTAAAAATCAAAGATACAAATAGATAAAATTCATAAATTTGATTTTTTATTTATTCAGTTAAAATATTTATTTCGCATCTCAATATTCAATTTTAAATTTTAAAAATCCTTAAAGTTTATCTAAACAAATCTAATTTGAAAATATCTCCTACCATCATATTTTAAATCAATAAAACCCATATGTCTAATACATATTTAACTCACATCGTAACTTACTTAAATAATAATAATTAAAAAGAAATAAAAACCATAGATAAATTGAATTGGGACAAAAAAATAAAAACCCACAACTCCACTAAATAAACTGAAAACACGCATCAACTTCTTCTTTTTACTTAAAATAACCGCCTCCCCCAACACACACACACACACACACACACACACACACACAAAAGAGAAGAAAAAAAAAAGATTAGAATTTAGATATGGATCTAAAAAAATATGATTATATGTAAATTTGAATTATGATTTAGTAATATAATTATCCATTTTTCTTATATATATCTATTAAAATTTTAAATTACTTAATGGGACAAATTAATCAATTTTTAAGTCTTATTTAAAGAAGAATCTGATTAGTCATCCCAACTCCTAAATTTTGCGGGCACTAGCGGATGAACTAACGGATTGGGTTAGGTGAGATCTAAGTTATTAGAAGTAACATTCTCTCATTCTATAAATTTATTTATTTTTTAATTTTATTTTTTTTCTATGTGTGATTCTCTTTCTCTGTTGTTGGTTTGGTTTTGGCTTTAGTTTGGTTTTGGTTTCGGTTTTAGCGAGGTTTATGTATTTGTTTATAGGTTTGCATGGTGGAGAATAATTATTGGTGATTATGATTGCAATCGAAGTATCTATATTTGTTCTATGCTAAAAATTTTGATCGGATTTTGTTTTCTTCAATGAAGACCATAAAATTGAAATTAAAAAAAAAAATGAGTATCAAATTTTTTTTATTTTTTATTGTCATTTTTTAATATAGAAAATATGAAAATTTATTGAGAATTCAAGATTTTACTATAACATTAGATAAATTTCAAACTTTTAAATATTATTGTTATTTATTTTTATCCTCTTTTCATCCCATTATATAATTACAGCTATTTGTTAGTTTGTTAATTATAATTCAACTATTTGTTAGTTTGTTAATTATAATTCCATTAATTGAAAATGAAAACTTAATATAACTTTTCATATATATTATCGTTAATTTGTTACAACTATATATATATATATTGAGGACGTTACAGCTATAGTTGTATGTAATAACAAAATTGTACGGGGAGCAAATATTCCGGCAAGCCCGTACTCCTTTCTTCTAAGCTCTGTTTACGTCCGATCACCTGCGAGCAAATAACGGTGAGCTGCCCGGCGGTGTGTGGCCGGAAAAACCCTCCGACGATCAAATTAGCACACACCTTCGGATAGAGAGAGAGAGAGGAGTGTTTGAGTGTGAGAATTTCCTTACAGAATGTTCGTCCCTCTGCGTATGGGGGGCGCAGACATGCTTATATACCCTCTGCGCCCCATATCCACTCCCAGTCATCCCCTGACACGTGGCTCCGCTATCCCATCTGTCAACATAAACCTTGCTGAACATCACCTAATCTCAACTGCCTGCCTTCTCAGCTGGAGCTCGGCAGCCGAGCTTCTTTATCCACGGTCGTGCTGTGCTTCATACCCAAGCACTTCACGGGCTAAGCCCACGGAGGACCGGGCTAAGCGGCATCTCGGCAAAGCCTAGCCCGGGGCACCTCCTGCGGTCGGCCTTCCTGCCGATTAAACGATTACCTCGGCTGACCTCGCCTTTTCGGGCGCCGGTCATTAAGCTTGACTGGATCCACCATCGCCTGATCAAGCAGCTCGGTCCAACCGAGCACTGCCTTGCCGAGCAGCTTCTTTACGGTCTGGGGCGGCACATGCTTGGCCCAACTCCTGGCAGCCCATCTTCGGGCGGATCGCCGGTCATCTCGGCCCCATGCACCATTAGGCTCTCAACTTGCTCGGCCGTTGCCTCGGCCCAATTCCAGATCATAAATCTCCCTCTCAATTTCCCCTTAATTCCGTCCGCGCGAGTGTGACTGGGATTACCTATACTTCGACTGGGGTAACATTTCTTCGGTCTTCAAAATGCCAAAGGGCGACCGAGCTAGTTAACATTACTGTCTGCAAACTTGCCCGGTTATATTCCTCGGCTGACGTCCTCTTCTTTGAAAGTAGCTCGGTTGGCTCTTCGACTCTTCAACCTGTCTCTTCAGTTCTGACGTCGCCATAAATGGTGACACGTGGCGGGCTGCTATTGGTTCTCAAGCAGCCAACCCGCCGTTTTTGCTAGAATTTTGAATTTGGGCGGTCTCTCCTGTTTATACATACAAGACCCTTCTAACTCAATTTCCTCCTACTGTCATTCTGCTACCCGACTCGCCAGAGCTCTAGCATCTTCCTCCAAGCCCTGCTTGCCATTCTTTGCGTTTGTGCTCGAAAGACAAGTAGTTGCCCCTCACTGGTAAGACCTTTCATCCCTCTTTTGTTGCTATCTTCTTCAATATTTCACACATTAGGGCACTAAAACTTAGTTCTTAGGGCATAGGCCATAAAGACCGTCCTAAACCTCCCACTGTTCTTGGTGTTCTTTATTTTTCCTGAAGAACACTGAAGAACTAGGGCGGACCGGGCTCCTGGTCTTCATTTGATCCAAAAAATCAATCTTACCGAGCAAATAACATGTTTGTCTCAGCCCCAGCAAAAACCGAGATAACAAAAGGAATTGGTCACTCAGCCGGGCTAACATCTGGTCTGCTTGGGCGACCGAGCTCCTTAGTTAGCTTAGACGACCGAGGTGGTTTGGCACTCTTAATGACCGAGCTAAAGTCCAGCTCCTTTCGCCCAACTGCGCTCACACTTGCCATCATTTTCCTGCAGAGTCCAAGGGGACCACTGTCCATTCCTGAGGCTCTCAAGGCCGAGCTCCAACCAATTACCACAATGCCAAACCCCTCAGCCGAGCTAACCTAGGCCGGCCACAAATGGGGAAATTTCGATTTCTCGTAGATACTCCGGCTGCGCTGGCTGCATTCAGGGAGGAGTACGGCATCCCGGCCGATGTCCACCTTGAATTTGCAAAAATTGAGACAACGCCTTGGGGCAGGGAGGAATGCCCCTTCACCGTGCTATCCATCGTCGAAGGGGGCCTTCGTTTCCCACTCAATCCACTGATTACCGAGTTCCTACGCCGAACCGGGCTAGCACCCACCCAAGTGTCCACCAACACTTACCGGATAATAAACGGCGTGCACGAGCTATCCAACCGGTTAGGCATAAGCCTAGGTTTAGCCGAGATCCTGCGCCAATACACCCTAGGCCACACCGGCGACGGCCTCGCCTATTATCTTAAGATAAGACCGGGCAGAGAGAAAATCGTGACCGGCACACCAGACAAGGATCTTCATGACGATGATTTCTTCTGGGTGTCAGGCAATTATGAGACAACCGAGGTACCGGGCTGGAAGATAAGTAAAAACTTTGGCAGCACATGTAAGCCGCACAAATTAGCTTGGTTAATATACTGTCTTCATGTTTCTGTACTTAGTCATTTTCTTTCTTGTTTCTTTTGCAGCAATCCAAGCCTTGCAAGCCAATTATCATTTCCCCAACGTAGAGGCAATCAGGATCGCGCTCCGCTACCGCGACCGAGATTGCAATCAATTGCTCGGCTACAGTCCCACATACAGATACTCCGCTCCCCGCCGGAGTAAAGTTACAGACTTCCTCTGCGCTCCAACGCCTCCACCAGATCCAACTCTGCTAGACGTTCCACTCATTCGCTTGATAGAGGAGCAAGAGATGACCAAACGAAGCAGAATCAAGAACCTGCTCACCGCCACATCTGCCGAGATGCCGAGCGTTGTCACCCGCTCGCCAGCCACCGGTCAATCCAGCGACGCCGTGGTCGCTCTTGCTTCTCAAGCGACCGGGTAGTGCAGCCGAGAACCCGCTCCTCGCCGTGCTGGTAAAAGAGCTCGCGCAGACCCATCTACCGAGCTCGTCGCCGAGCTGAGTACCGAGCAGCCATCTGACAATCCTGTTCCAGTGCCGGCCTGGCGTCCACAACTGAAGCACCGGGGTCAAGACATCCCGGCCACGGCTTCGATCAAGGGCGATAAAGAGTACTTGCTCACCTTCGATCTTTCCAAAGCTCTTCTTCTACCGAGCGACATGGTCGGCAGCGACCACGTCCCTGACACTCGGTTGGTAAAATCATCGGTGAAGTCTATGGCTAGGGTAAGTCAACGTACCTCTGAAATTTTCACAAGTGTTTGCCCGGTTCCTTTTCTAATCAACTTTGCTTCTTGCAGGCCATTCAGAAACAACACCTAGTAATGGAGCGCATCCATAGACTTCGGCAGAAGGCCAATGACACAGCCAGCCAAGTCCAGAGCCTCCAAGCCGAGCTCGGCCGGGCAAAGTCTTCACTTGAGATGGCTAACGCAAACAACAACAGACTGCTCGGTCAGCTGGATGCGGCCGTGAAAAAACAAGATGAGCTCCAGACCGAGGTAAACGCGCTCAAAAAGTCGCGGAAGAAAGACGGCCGGGCTGCTAACAACGTCGGCTTCAACGAAGCCGAGCAGAGCTATAAGAAACAAGTCTTTGCAACACAAGACATTTACTTTAAAGCTGGCTGGAAGTCCGCCTGCGAGCATCTCGGCCAGGGCTCTGACACCGACGTATTTGCCAATCCTCCTCCTGCTTCGCTACCGGTGTACCTCGTGCCTTACGCAAACGACGTCTTTAGCGCTTTGCAAGCTGAGGCCGAGGAAGGGCTTGAAGAGGGAGACGCCGAGACAGATATAGAGGTAGAGGATGCCGAGGTGCAGGAGCAGCCCGACCATGACGAGCCCGGTGCCCAAGACAAAAGTCCAACCATCAACCTTGATGCCGCCGAGGACGAGTTTACCAATCTCTCTCCCTTAGTTTAGTTTTCTTCTCTTTTTGTATTTTTGCTTTCAGCACTTCTAATGTAACCGGGCTCTGTCCCCACCTTTTGTATTGACTTTCTTATCAATGAAAAACTCAAATTTTGCCAAGTGTTTGTACGGTTGTCATCAATTCCATCTTCAGCAAAACATTTCGGTATAAATCATAGATTGAACAGAACATCTCGTCAACCGGAATTCATAACTCGGTCGAAGTACTTAAGCAGAACAAAACAGCAAATTCATAAACCGAAATATCCATCTCGGTTGGTAATAACTAAGTTGAACTAATCACCAACTCTTCCAACCGGAGTAAATCATCTCGGTTGGGAATCCGAAGTTGGACAAAACACCAACATTTCCAACCGGAATAAACCATCTCGGTTGGGAATCCTAAGTTGGACAAAACACCAACACTTCCAACCGGAATAAACCATCTCGGTTGGGAATCCTAAGTTGGACAAAACACCAACTCTTCCAACCAGAGTAAACCATCTCGGTTTTTTACATTAAAACAGCAGTCCAAGTGCTGAAGCAAAATTACTTCTATATATTTGACAAAAAGAATTACATTCTGCAGTGCAAGCCAAAAAATTCCTTTGCACAAGAAAAGAAAGCAAAATCTTAGAAATAATACAGTTTCAGGTTGGCCGCATTCCATGGCCGGGGTCTTGCTCTTCCCTCTAGATCCTCCAAGTGGTAAGCCCCTTTGCCTGCCAGACCGGTGATCTTGTAGGGTCCTTCCCAATTTGCCCCTAGTTTGCCTTCACCTGGCACCAGGGTGTTGCCCATAACCTTCCTCAAAACCCAATCACCAACTTTGAACGGTCTGGGGTGCACCGTCTTATTGTATTTCTTTGAGAGCTCTTGTTGGTAGGCGGCCACATGGATGAGGGGCTTCTCCCGACGCTCGTCCACTAGGTCCAGCTCCAAGGCAATAGCCTCGGCGTTCAGTTCGGGCTCAAAACTCTCGCTTCTTAGGGTGGGCATGCCAACTTCCAAAGGTATGACCGCCTCCATGCCATAAGCCAAAGCAAATGGAGTTTCCCCGGTAGATCGCCGCGGGGTTGTTCGGTATGCCCAAAGGACGCTAGGTAACTCCTCAGCCCATTTTCCCTTTGCCTTCTCCAGCCGTTTCTTCAACCCATCCAGAATAGTCTTGGTCGATGCCTCGGCTTGACCATTGGACTGCGGGTAAGCCGGAGTGGAGTTGTAGAATTCAATCTTCAAATCTTCACAAAATCCTCTGAATAGGCGACCGTCAAACTGGGTGCCGTTGTCCGAGATCAAGATCTTAGGGACGCCAAACCGCGTGACCACGTTCTGCCAAACAAACCGCTTCACGTCTTTCTTTTTGATTGTTGCCAAGGGCTCAACTTCAACCCATTTCGTGAAGTAATCTGTGGTCGCAATGAAGAATTTCCGGTTGCCCGGTGCTGTTGGCAGTGGCCCCACTATATCTAGTCCCCACATGGCGAAGGGCCAAGGACTTGTGAGGGGAAGAAGTTCCCTAGCAGGCTGATGGATCTGATGGGCAAATTTCTGGCATTTTTCGCACTTGCGGACGTACTTTTGTGCGTCGGCCTGCATGCATGGCCACCAGTATCCCTGCGAAATAGCTCGGTAGGCCAAGGACCTGCCCCCTATGTGGCTGTCACAAATGCCTTCTTGAATTTCATACAAGAAGGCCTCCACACAACTCGGGTGCACGCACTTTAGATAAGGACCGGTGAAGGAATTTTTATACAACGCACCAGATGGAGAGAGCCAAAACCGCTCTGACTTCACCTGGACTTTGTGTGCTTCTTTCTTGTCAGTTGGTAGAGTCCGGTCTCTGAGGAACAAGATTAAGGGGTCCATCCAGGAAGGACCTAGCGCGGCGCAGAGAACATCCGTCTGCCCGGCGTCTTCAATGCTTGGCCGTGGAAGAAAGTCAATTAACAGGGGGTTTGGAGACGTACTATTTACCATCGAAGCGAGGTCGGCCAACTCATCAGCTCGGCTGTTTGCTTCACGGCCAATCTGTTGAACTCTGATTGCCTGAAACTGCTTGATGTGCGCTCTGACTAGAGCTTGGTACTTCGCCATTCTGTCATCCTTTGCTTCGTAAATCCCAGAGACTTGGTTAACCACAAGCTGGGAATCACTGTACACTAATAGCTCGGCAGCCTTCATTTGAATAGCGCTCCTGAGCCCGGCGAGAAGGGTCTCGTACTCAGCCTCGTTGTTAGATGCTGGGAAGCCAAGCGTGATAGAATGTTCAATGGTTAGGCCATCCGGGGAAATAAGAACGATACCTAGGCCGGCACCATGACGGTTGGACGCTCCATCAACAAAAAGCTTCCACATTTCCCCCACAAAAAGCTTCCAACAGTCTGATGGGTCCTGAGAGTTGCGAAGGGCGAGGGGATCACAGTTTCTTGGCTGTCTGGTTTCAAGTTCCGCGTTGATTGGTTCCACTCCAACCCTCCTTGGTGATTCGGCACCGGACTCAGCAAGTCGGTTTACAATGATTAAGTCTGTAGGCGAATCACCAGGTTGTGGTATTATGTCGGCCGCAGGTTCTGTGCTGAGTAGTTCCATCACTTCACCCTCTAACGACGCGGTACCGGACAGAGTGGGTAGGACAACAATACCTGACTCCGTCATCGCGTCACCGGTTGGTTGAATTGTACAAGTTGTGGGTACTACGGTGGGGCGCGCAAATTCCGCGTCAGCCACTCCACCCAGTTGTGGTATCTCGGTCATGCTTGTAATCCCTTCTTCTTCGGCCGCGGCAATATCGACCGGGCATACCGGATGAGTTCCTGGCGAGAATTTAGCAACGAAATTGGCCAAGGTTTGGGCCTTGATGGCTGTGCGCGGTTGGAACTTTACATCAAACTGTCCCAATTCGACCGCCCACTTGAGAATTCGACCTGAAAAGTCCGCCCGTTCAAACAAGGCCTTAAGGGGAAACTCGGTCAGTACGATGATGGTATGGGCGTGAAAATAATGCGCCAACTTCCTTGAAGCCATCATCAATGCCAACGCGAGCTTTTCCAACGGCTAGTACCTCATCTCAGCCGGTAGCAAGGTCTTACTGACATAGAAAATTGGGAGGTGCTTGATTCCTTCAGCGCGGACTAGCACCGCACTGACTGCGTGCTAGGAGACGGCAAGGTAAAGGTAGAGTTCCTCACCCGGCTTTGGTGTAACCAACAGTGGCGGAGAAGACAGATATTCCTTGAGCGCGGCCAAAGCTCGGTCACACTCTTCGTCCCACGAGAACTTTAACTTCAAAGCCTGAAAGAAAGGGCGGCAGCGATCTGATGACCGGCTTATAAACCGATTAAGCGCGGCGGCCATCCCGGGCAGATGTTGCACGTCCTTAGCCGAGCTGGGCTGCTTTAACTCTTGCACGGCTCTGATCTGAGTAGGGTTTGCTTCGATGCCTCGGTTCGTGACTAGGAACCCCAAAAATTTTCCAGATCCCACGCCAAAGGCACACTTTGACGCATTCAAGCGCAACTTGTGCTTCTTTAGAATGGCAAACATCTCGGCTAAGTCGAACAAATGGTTTGCCTCAAGTTGGCTTTTGACCACCATATCATCGATGTAAGCCTTCATTGTTCGGCCAAGCAAAGGAGCAAACATTTTGGTCACCATCCTCTGAAAAGTTGCCCCGGCGTTCTTCAAACCAAAAGGCATGACTCGGTAGCAGAAGAGTCCCCTTGGAGTCATGAAAGAGGTGATCTCTCAGTCAGGCCCATGCATGGCGATCTGATGGTAGCCGCGGTAGGCATCCAAGAAACTGAACCTATTGTGTCCAGCCGTCAAGTCCACAAGCTGGTCAATTCGCGGCAAATGGAAGCTATCTTTGGGACAAGCTCGGTTGACTGTCTTATAGTCGACACAAACTCGCCACCTTCCATTCTTCTTGGGCACCACTACTGTGTTGGAAATCCACCGAGGATAGTGCACTTCCTGAATTGCTCGTGCCTCAAGCAGGTTATTCACCTCCTCTGCAACTATCTCGGCGTGATGCAGTGCCGATCTCCTTGTTCGCTGGATGACTGGCTTCGCTCCAGGGAAGACGTTGAGGTGATGGCAGATAAAACTTGGATCGAGGCCAGGCATGTCGTAAGGCGACCATGCAAAGACTTCGATGTTGGCAATCAAAAACTCAACCATCTCGGTCCTCTCTTGGGCAGTAAGGCTGGAACCGAGCAGGAAGAACTTATCCGGCTGCTCTATATCGAGTCGCACCTCAACCAAGTCCTCCACAGCTTTGTCCTCTGCCTTAGTGCCTACATCCTCCAGAACTCCTTGGTCTTCCGGTCCTTCTATCATTTGCACGAACCCTTTGGCAGCCCGGCTGTCGTTCACCGCCACGAAGCACTGTTTGGACATGACTTGATCCCCCCAGATCTCCTCGATTGCCCCCATAGCCGAGGGGAATCTCATCACCTGGTGGTAGGTCGATGCTACAGCTTGCATAGCGTGAAGCCATCCCTTTCCAAGGATAAGGTTGTATGTTGAAGGCACTTGTAGCACCCAAAACTCCACTTGCTTGATCACGGATCCCGCTTTGACCGGCAGGATAATCTTTCCCAAGGGCCACTCCGGTTGTGAGTCGAATCCAACCAGTGGCGAAGTTGCTGGAGCCAAGTCTGTCTCCCGGAGTTTGAGCTGCTTGAACGCATCATAATACATGATCTCGACCGAGCTTCCCTGATCGATCAAGATCCGTTTAACATCAAATTCCTTGACGCGTAGTGTTACGACTAGGGCATCGTTGTGCGGCGTCTGGATGCGCTCTAGATCCCTTGAGGTGAAACTAATCACGTCTTTTTCTTCAGTCTTCCCCCTTTTGATGGCAGGCTGCACCGACAAAACTTCCCTCATATGCTCTGCTTTTTTTATCATGCCCCGGAGTTCGCAAACACGCTCCGGCTCCACGATGCCGTGGATGACATTAATAACTCCTTGTGGTGGTGCGTCTCGGTCATCCTGTCCCCTGGGATCGACCGGAGCCTGATTCGGCTTTACGCCGCCATCAATGTAAAGGTCTAGATGCCCGGCCGCGACCGGCTCTTGTAAGTGTTGCCTCAAAGGCAAACAATCCTCAGTCCGATGGCCCCTCTCCCGGTGGAATGTGCAACGATACCGCGGATTGTAGCCCTTCGGTCCATCGCCCAACTTAGCAGGAAACCGGACATACTCCTCGTCTCGGATTTCACTAAGTATGTGATAAATTGGAATCTTGAAGACCGTGGTGATGCCAGTCCTTGCCTTCAATCTTCTGTTGGCATCCGCAACATCATTCGAGCCACGGTCTGATTCCTCTGCTCTGTCACTTGAGCGGCTGGACTCTCGCCCAACTGCGTGCACTTTGCATGTCGTCTTCTTCTCTGTTGCTGCCGGGGTTGACTTCATGGTAGATGCTGACGCATCATCCTCGGCCCAGATATGCTCATTGATGCGCTGCATGAGCTGGCCCATGGACGTCGGTTGGTGCATGGTGAGCGAGTCCCGCAGTCTATGTCCGACCAGGAGACCACGCTTGTATTGCGTGATTGCAAGGATGACCGGGCAATCCAAGATCTCGTTGAAAGTCTCCCAATACCTGGAGTTATATGCCTTTAGTGTGTTGCTCGGTTCTATCTTGACACTAAGTAAATGATCGACCTCCTTCGGTGTTTTTGTGTTGGTTTTGAAACGCGTCACAAAAGCTTCGGCCAACTGATTCCACTGTTGTATGCTCCCTTCTGGCAACCTCTCGAACCACTTTAAGCCCAGTTCGCCTAAACTTGACAGGAAGATTAAGCACATGAGTCCGTCATTTCGCCTATGTCCGGCCATAACCTGTCGGAAGTGGCTCACATGCATGTAAGGATCGGTTTTTCCGTCATAGAGTGTGAACTTAGGCTGGTGGAAGCCTGCCGGAAGCGGTGTTGTTTCTATTTCCAAGGAAAAAGGGGTGGCACTCAGCCTGGCCAAGTCCGTATCTTCAAAGAGTGGCACTGCCTGGCGGGGTGGAAGCATTCCGACCTCCTCGCCGGCGTGAACCCCGTAGGATAGCCGCTGGAACGCCGATATTCTCTGAGCTTTGCGCCGGCGAGCCCGCTCCTTTAAGACCGCCCGCAAATCCTCTGAATGAGCGAAGTAAGAGTACCTCGACGTCGTCTCCGGACGTGAGGGTTTGTAGGTGCTGTCTTGCACGCTAGAATTTTCTGCATGCGCATCGGAATCACCAACCTGGTAACTTCTGGTAATAGATATGGACTGAGTGCGTCGCTGACTCTGACCGCCTGAACGGTGGGATGGGGTGCGCTTACTGTGGTCACCCACTCCAGCTACACCTTTACCTTTGACATGCCGCTTCAGATCCTCCATCTCCGCCGCCATTCGCCGGATGACAACGTCTTGGTCCCTCAACTTATTTTCCAGACGTCTGGCGTGTGAGTCTCTCCTCCGCCGGTGACCGTTTGGACTCCGTGAATGACCATGACTTCTTCCGCGCTTATCCCGCGCGTCTCCTGACTATCCTCTGGTGGGCGTCCCCAAGTCCGCCATTGGATGGATGGCGGGAGGTCCCTCTCTCTTTCGGGTGTA
This sequence comes from Camellia sinensis, assembly GCF_004153795.1. Taxonomy (NCBI): domain Eukaryota; kingdom Viridiplantae; phylum Streptophyta; class Magnoliopsida; order Ericales; family Theaceae; genus Camellia; species Camellia sinensis. Next base: position 229,300 of record NW_021025936.1, on the reverse strand, counting down.
CTCTGGGGTGGCTCCGTCTATGGCAGACAACGGAAACTCGTCGTTGTTCGCCATGGACGGCGATCAGATAAACCTGGAAGACAAGGTTTTGTCTGTCAAGTTCCCACAGACGGCGCCAATTGTACGGGGAGCAAATATTCCGGCAAGCCCGAACTCCTTTCTTCCAAGCTCCGTTTACGTCCGATCACCTGCGAGCAAATAACGGTGAGCTGCCCGGCGGTGTGTGGCCGGAAAAACCCTCCGACGATCAAGTTAGCACACACCTTAGGATAGAGAGAGAGAGAGAGGAGTGTTTGAGTGTGAGAATTTCCTTACAAAATGTTCGTCCCTCTGCGTATGGGGGGCGCAGACATGCTTATATACCCTCTGCGCCCCATAACCACTCCCAGTCATCTCCTGACATGTGGCTCCCTATCCCATCTGTCAGCATAAACCTTGCTGAACATCACCTAATCTCAACTGTCTGCCTTCTCAGCTGGAGCTCAGCAGCCGAGCTTCTCTATCCATGGTCGTGCTGTGCTTCATACCCAAGCACTTCACGGGCTAAGCCCACGGAGGACCGGGCTAGGCGGCATCTCGGCAAAGCCTAGCCCGGGGCACCTCCTGCGGTCGGCCTTCCTGCCGATTAAACGATTACCTCGGCTAACCTCGCCTTTCCGGGCGCCGGTCATTAAGCTTGACTGGCTCCACCATCGCCTGATCAAGCAGCTCGGTCCAACCGAGCACTACCTTGCCGAACAGCTTCTTTACGATCTAGGGTGGCACATGCTTAGCCCAACTCCTGCCCGGCCCAACTCCTGGCAGCCCATCTCCAGGCGGATCGCCGGTCATCTCGGCCCCATGCACCATTAGGCTCTCAACTTGCTCAGCCGTTGCCTCGGCCCAATTCCAAATCATAAATCTCCCTCTCAATAATATATAGGGATAATCTCTAAATATAATTTCTATTTTTTTATGTGATTAAATAGTCCATCTTAAATAGTATATATAGAAGAGTTAGATGGCTTCTTTTATCTCTAAAAAACCTAATCTATTTTTTCTTACTTTTAAATTTTTAAATTGAAACATCAATTGTTTATGTCCATAAAACAAAATTGATAAACACATATCCAAAAACTACACATTTTTTAAATTTTTTTTTAATATGTAGGATATTCACAAATTTTTTTTAAAAAGTCAAAAAATTTATTCCAAATAAGACTTTTTAACCCAAATCAATATAACTAAAAAAATTAATCCACTTCCCAAACGAAAGATGTAGATCATTTAGTGAACACTATTGTATCATGTTTTTTTTGAATTTTCAAAGATGTCCTGTAATGACCCAAATTAAGCAAATTTTCGGATTTGGACTGTTGTATATATTCTGTGTGAAAATAGTTCGATTTTGTATTTTTTTAAAATAATTTCCAGTCTCAGAAAATTATGAAATTTTTATATGTTGTTCCCATATAAGTCTAGCATGTTGCATAAAAATTTCAGAATTTAATGATGAGTATTTATTTTATGAAAATTCACGGATTGATTGGTATTCAATTTAGTTAATAGCAGAATTTGAAATTTAGTTTTAGGTGTTCGGACCATGATTTGAGATAAATTTGTTAGGTCTATTTTGGTATATAATTGGACCATATTTGGCTTATGGGTGGGGCCCATGACTTAGATTTAATTTAAATTGAGTTCGTTTAATGACTCATATTTGACTGTTTGGTTCTTTTTTATTATGTAATTGGTAGTAACCACCTTAGGAATTGTTATTATTTGTTATATAGAATTATAATAAATATTTGATAGTTGATTTTATGGTGTGTACCAGATGGTGAAAAATTATATATTTTTGTAGTGAATAAAATAGGTGTATATTTCGTACTGAGCAAAATATTATATTTGTGGTGTACAAAAATGTTATATTTTGTGGTGAGAAAACATTATATCATTTTTGTCATTAATGATGTTGAAATATACTTTTAATTGATATGTATATATACATACATATATAGATTCATAGATATTTAAATATAGTAAAATAACGTATAATAATGATGATTGAAGAGCAGCTTACGTGGGGCTACTCCCTTTCCAATATCTTTTATTCTTTTCTTTATTGTTTTGAATCAAACAATCAAACTCACCACTCTCTCATCTCTTTGGTCTCTCAGAGCATCTCCAATCCAATCCTCTCACCAAGAGGATGAAAATAATTTTTTTTATTCAAAAAGTAAATATAGAGTATGTTACTATTCATTCAAACTCCAACCACAAACTTTCACAACCCTTCATCATCCCTTCATCAAAAAGTAATTTTTGTTCATTAACAAATATTTAATTTTAAAATTTTTGCAAAATATATTGAATATTATACTCATTTTAAAGATATGATTTCATACTTTTTAATGATGCCAATTTTATAAAAATTAAATTTACATATTAAAAAGTTATTTATAATATAATAAAAAATATAGAATGAATAATGTTTTGGAAGGGATCCAATATTTTTCATCATTCCTCCAAATATGGAAGATCAACTCATCCTCCTACCAAATAGAGATGAATTTAGAGGATAGGTTAAAGGAGCAAATCCTTCATATTTGAAGTTATGGAAGATACATTGGAGATGCTCTCAGCTCTCGATTATCTCTCTCTCCCTCTGAAATTTTTTTCTTTGGTTATTTTATTATATAAAATCCTTGGTTCATCAAAACCTATTAGGTTTTAGACCCTAGTTCCATAGATCAAATTGTAGAGGGTTCTGAGGGCTCCGATTTAATCTGAACGAATCGGATTTTTGTTGCTGGAAATTTTTACTTTCTTGGAAGCTCTTGGATCGAGGTAAGGATTTTTCCTACACTTCTTTATGCACTTTTACTTGATTACATGAAGCTTAGAGTTGTATATAATTTAATTAGAATTTTTGAAAAATTTGTGATTTATTTGCTTAAAAAGGACATTTTGAGAAAAATAAAAAGTTGATGCCCAAATTACAAAAGTGTAACTTGGAATATGTTTGTAAGGTTATGAAAGAGTTATGTTTTAAATTTGAACAAAAATGGACTTTGATTCGATTGGTTTTGAAATTTTTACTGGTTTGTGACCAAAAGAGCATTTTTAAAGAAAACAAAGGAATTACGTTTAACTTTTGGGGCTTTTGATCAAAATAGGATGTCATAGTTGAATAATGTTTGGAGAATGAGTTTGGAAAGAAAATGATGTTTTCTTGGACATTAACAGTATTATTTTGCTTAATGTATTTGTTGGAATAAAACCAACACGGTTAGAAATAGACCTTGAGAGGTTATCGGACGTGATTGTGATATGAAAACTAGTGTAGTTGTTCATATTTGATGAAATGTGGAATAGATTGTATTTATTGGAATTTTTTTTGAAATTTAATTGTTTAAATATCTGTTTAGAAATATCTGTTTTGAACTATCAGTGGAGGATAGCCATGATTGTTGTAGGAATTCATGAGACTTAGGTAAATTGAACCACATTCCTCATTTGTTGCATTGGACATTGCATTACATTCATTTTATTGAAAATGTATTTGTTTTTGAGAAATGTTTGGAAATATATCTGTTTGTGAAAAGATTAATACTTGGTGAATCTAGGTAGGGGTCGTAGAACCGCGCGGTTAGATATTGAGCCTTTCAATTTACTGGTAAAAATGACAGTGGTAGTGCATTAGGGCCTACTTGCAGACACTCACCTAGAGATTTACAGAGGATGTATTCATGTAACAGATATGATTTAAAATAGAAATGATTTTATATCTGTTGTTGCATCTTAGCATTGCATGCTTTATAAAAAGAGAGATAAACTGTTTTATCATGAGCATAGCCTGAGCATACTCCTTTTTAGTCTTGTCATTGTACATATGTTGTGTAGTATGTCTCTACTGGGCTGTGGCTCACCTTATAAGGGAAACCATTTCAGGTACAGGTATAGCGATCCTGGTTCTCCCTCCATTGGTTATTGTATTCTGGACTCAGTTCCGTAGATGTTGGTTGTTGTATATGTTTCTTTTCCGTCATTTAATTCCTTATATATGAGTTTTAGGATGTGTTGGGCAGGTTTGTAATAGGTTGGTTGTGTTTAGAAACAAATGGTTACTACCCAGAGTTTGGTGTCTTCGCTCGAGCGAGGATTTTGTTGCTCGAGCGAGCTCCGTGTTCTAGTTCCTTCGCTCGAGCCAGGGTTCCTTCGCTCGAGCGAGAGTTGGGTGGTGTGTCTGTTGGCTCGAGCGAGAAGTCTTGTGCTCGAGCTTGTGTCTGCGTCTGGTTCTGGACCTGAAGGTTGCATTTCTTGGCTCAAGTGAGCGAGGACTATGTTGTGGGTTTCTTCGCTCGAGGGAGCATTCTTGCACTCGAGCGTGCTTCTGGGTTGTAGACCTGAAGCTTCGAATTGTTGGATCAAGTGAGGCTTTCTGTGCTCGAACGAGGGTTCTTTATGTTTGGTCGCTCAAGCGACCATTCCTTAGCTCAAGCGAGCCTTGAATATATCAGTTGGCAGCAGCGAGTTACACTTTATTTCTTCACCATCTCTTTTACACAAACCCTAGATCCAGTTGCTCCCTCTCTTTCTACATACCTTCTCTCTAAGAATCCATCTAGTTCTAGTGATCCCCTACCCTAGCCTCTTTGTAAAAAAGGTGGAGCTTGGTGTGGGCTACATTTTGATCCGAAAATCTTTGGGTTTAGAGCATCTTGGGTTTTCTTCATCTTCTCCATTTGGTCTCTTCATTTGAGGTAGGGATAACCTACTCCTTTCTATGGGTTTTGACATAGATATTATGTATTTTGTATAGATGGTGTTGTTTGGTAATTTTGGGAAAGTTAGGGTTTGATTTGAGGTTGAAAAATGGGGTTTTCAATTATTAAACTCCATGTGTATGTGAGGCTATGAAAAATGGAATTATTGTTGTTGAATTGAGGAAAATAAGCCTTAGGGCTAATGTGGGAAAAAATTGAGAGAAGTCCTAATTTAAATGTGACTAATTAGTTTGTATAATTAATTTGAGAAATTGTGAAAATGTGAAATTGAGTTAGAAATCATGAAATTGGGAAATTATGGGATTGAATGGTGTAGTTGAATAAATTAATCACTCACCTCTGAAAATGTTGACATTTTATCTGTTTGATAAATTTATTATCTGTTTAGAGATAACTGCTTTGGGCTATCGGTGGAAGATAGTCTTGATTGTTGTAGACACTGTATGTTGAATAGGGAAAACTGAAACTAATCACATTGAATATGTCATTGAATATGATGGTTGAAATAATACATCGAATCTGTGTATTGATTGATCATTGTACATGATAAATGTTTAAATACATTGTATATGTATGTTGTGTGGGAGGAGATACGGGGTGTACTCCATGGTTTGAGAGGAGATAGGGGATGCGCTCTCAAACCTGTTTGGGAGGAGATAGGGGATGGACTCCATTGATAACTAAGTTGGCCAGAGTGTCCAGGGTGAAAGTCTCGAAATTCTAATTACGTTTGTATAACGTAGATAAATTGAAGTATTGGAAGTGTTTTGATATGAGTTGTAGTCTCATTGTGGAAGTATGGAAGTGTTTTAGTATGAGTTGTAGTCTCATTTAATTGTTTGGCTAAATATTGAGCCAGGTTTATGAATGTAAATTGGATAAGTAAAGAAAAGTGAAATGAAGCACAAATGTAATTGTCATGGAACTGGAATGTGTTGTAAGTTGATTTATAAGTGTTAATCATTTATCAAATGCTAATGTTTTAGTTATTGCTCATAATTCGTTTAGTATATCTTTACTGGGCTTTGGCTTACCCTTTATGGGACTTCATTTTCAGGTTCAGGTGATATGCCACCTTCAAGGACGTAGCTTGGGAGGCTTTGAGGCTGTTAGATATTTTTGTTGTTCTCTTGTGGTATTACATGTAAATTCAAGCCAAGGGCTTAAAGTGTATTTGAGTTAGTACTCTCTTTTTGTAATCAAGCGTTGGCTTGAAAAGTTGTAAGCCCGTAGGGCATTTACTTTTGTTGTCAATATGTAATACTTTTATAATGAATACTCTGATATATGGAAATATGCTTTGTTCTCTTATGTTTATGCATGTTAAGAATGTGGGTTTATATGTATCATTTTGAGGGCATTACAACTTGGTATCAGAGCATACCGGGTTTGAATATTTTGGGTATGTGGGAAGTGGTTAGTACCACAATGGGTTTGTCTCGCTTATTAGAGACTTATGTGTAATGTTATGCATTTATTTGATAACATGTTTATGTGACTAAATGGGTATGGAATTTAATTTCTAGAATGTTGATTGGATTCTTGGGTTTCTGGGAGTCCTGTTGGAAAAGCACTTGATCAATGTTGTTTCTAACCAGAACTCTAGCAACGCCTTGGGACTATCATTATCCGGAAACGAAATTCGTAAGTGCTTATGTGATTATGTGCTTACGTGGAATGAATTACTGTCGTCCAATACATTAGGACGCGAGTGAAATAGCTTCGGCACATTTGTGAATGTGCTAATGTCTTTGTTACATTTATTAGGATGTCAGGACGAGGACGTTGTGGTAGGCGTGGTAGGCCTAGGAGGCAGGAGATGCCTATACCGGATAAAATTCCAGCGCAGCAGGAGGGTGTTGGTCAAGCCAATGTGGCCGAGCCAGTAGGTCAACAGGCCATGGGCGCCTTAGCCCGCGAGATGACAGGAGCATTGAGGGAATCCATGAACATTCTCAGAGCTGAGAATCAAGTCCAGGCCCATGTTACTGAGGCTGGGCCTTCCTTTCTGAAGAGGGAGTTTTTTCGGTCCAATCCGGATGAGTTTGTGGGGGATCATAAAGAACCACTAAAGGCTGATGAGTGGCTTGAGTAGATGACGAAGACGTTTGAGATGCTTGGCATCGAAGACGGGGCATTGAAGGTGACCTTGGCGTCTTTCCAGTTGAAGGGAGACGCGAGTCAGTGGTGGAAATTCGTGCGAGGTCAAATTGGAGGCACTTGGGAGGCTTTCGTTGGGGCCTTTCAGGAGAAATTGAGGGATCAATTCTGTCAGCTCAAGCAGCTGAGTACACCAGTGGCCGAGTTTGAGGCCGCATTTACCAGTTTATCTAGGTTTGCACCAAAGCTAGTGGCGTCTGAGGAACGCCGTTGTCTTGAGTTCGAAAAGAAGTTGAGACACGGGCTCAAGCTTAGGGTTGCAGGGCCTATGACTCGGGAGTATGGGCACCTTGTGGATGCTGCGGCGCATCTTGAGATTATTATGCATGAGGAGGAGAAGAGGATGAGGGGCTCCAAGAGGAGTCATGATGGCTAGGAGGATGGCAGGAGGCAGAGGGGTTTTAACCCTCAGCAGTCCCAGGGTGCTTTTGCGAGATCTACCTTTCCAGTGCCGAGTTCTAGCTCTGGGAGAGGCAGTCAGGGAGACTTTACTTGTTACAAATGTGGTTAGCTGGGCCACAAATCTCCAGCTTGCCCACAGAGGGGAGGAGGACAGAGAGCCGCTTCATCTTCGGCTTGACCTCAGAGCCAGAGTTAGGGCAGAGGCCAGCCGCTCTCTTGTTACCAGTGTGGTCAGGTGGGGCACCTGAAGAGGTTTGCCCGTAGTTGAGTGGCACATCTGGTGCATCTGGTTCGAGGTAGACTGAGAGCCATCAGCTAGCTCAGTCAGTTCAGGCCTCGAGGGCCAATCAGGGAGCCTCTTCGTCTCAGTCAGTGCCGCAGTCTTATGCTCCGAGAGGTGAGCAGGTAGATCAGAGACCTTCAGGGCGTGTGTATGCTGTTACCGCGCAGGATCTTGTACCGGCTCCATCTGTTGTGAGAGGTACCTTTTTGTTTTGCAACTCGGTTGCTAGTGTGTTGATTGATACGGGTGCATCCCATTCCTTTATATCTGCTGCATTTGCATCTGTTTTGGGGTTGGAGTTGGCGCAGTTAGCATCTCCCATTTGTGTTGTATCACCCGTTGGGGGTGAATTGATTTTGAAGCAGGGGTGTAGAGGTTGTGATATTGAGGTCGCCGACCGCTGGCTTTCATTCTCTTTTGTAGTTATGGCTATGTTGGGTTTTGATGTGATTTTGGGTATGGACTGGTTATCGTCATACCAGGCTGTTATTGATTGCTACCGCTAGAGGGTTACTGTATGTACCTTGAGCGGGGATTGTTTTCACTTCTTGGGAGACCAGGTTGGTAGTGTGTTACCACCAGTGTATAATCCGCAAGGGCGGAGTGAGCTTAGAGGTCTTCTGACTAGCTTTATGAGTAGTGAGTGTGTTGAGATCCAAATTGAGTTACCTAGAGTGGTTATTGAGTATTCAGATGTTTTTCCCGAGGATCTTGTTAGTCTACCACCTCATCGAGAGATCAAGTTCTCTTTTGATTTAATGCCTGGCACAGCACCGATTTCCATGGCACCGTATCGTTTTGCCCCAGCCAAATTGAGTGAGTTGAAGATTCAACTCCAGGAGTTGCTAGATAAGGGCTTTATCCACCCTAGTACTTCGCTGTGGGGAGCACCAACCCTCTTTGCTAAAAAGAAAGATGGGGCTTTGAGACTTTGTATTGATTACCGAAAATTGAATCGGGCTACGATTAAGAACAAGTATCCTATGCCTCATATAGATGATCTGTTTGACCAGTTGAGAGGGTCCCGTTGTTTCTCTAAGATAGATTTGAGATCGAGTTACCATCAGTTGAGGGTCAGGGAGGAGGATATCCCAAAGACAGCATTCCGTACACGGTATGGCCATTATGAGTTTTTGGTGATGCCTTTTGGGCTCACCAATGCACCAGCAGTATTTATGGACTTGATAAACTGGATATTCCGGGAGTTCTTAGATTGGTTCGTGGTCATTTTTGTGGATGACATTCTGATTTATTCACCTACTGAGGAGGAGCACGAGGAACACTTAAGAGTGATGCTTGAGGTTCTTAGAGCCCATAAGCTATATGCCAAGTTTAGAAAGTGTGAGTTCTGGCTAAGAGAGGTCAAATTCTTAGGCCATGTAGTTTCCGAGGAAGGGATGTCTGTTGATACATCCAAGTTAGAAGCAGTACAAGATTGGGCACAGCCTAAAAGTGTTTTTAAGATCCGCAGTTTTTTGGGATTAGCTGGGTATTATAGCTGGGTATTACCACCGGTTTGTGAAAGATTTCTCCAGGCTAGCCTCACCATTAACTAGATTGACACGGAAAGGAGTCAAATTTATATGGAGTGAGACTTGTGAAAAGTTGTTCCAAGAGTTGAAAGTTAGACTTACCACCATTCCGATTTTGATTATTCCGGAGAGAGGTTTGGGTTATGCGGTTTATTGTGATGCTTCACGAGAGGGTTTGGGTTGTGTATTGATGCAAGAGGGAAAATTGGCAGCCTATGGCTCGCGGCAGTTGAAAATACACGAGAGGAATTACCCTACACATGACCTAGAGTTAGCAGCTGTGATTTTTGCCTTGAAGATTTGGAGGCACTACCTTTATGATGAGAGGTTCAAGGTGTTCTCAGACCATAAGAGTCTGAAATATCTGTTTACACAGAAAGACTTGAACTTGAGGCAGACGAGGTGGATGGAGTTTATTGAAGATTACGACTTCGAGTTGCATTACCATCCGGGAAAGGCTAATGTTGTGGTCGATGCCCTTAGTAGGAAATCCATTAGTGATGTTGCTTGCATAGCCATCCGGGAGTGGGAAATGTTGGGTGCACTTAGCGAGTTTGATTTACTTCTGGGTGAATCTGTTGAGTCTGCGGCCTTATTTTCAGTAGTTGCGCAGCCTACACTTGTAAATCGAATGTTAGAGGCACAGAGGAGTGACCATGAGGTAGAGTCCCTCTAAGAGAAGATCTCCAGTGGAAAGGTTGAGAAAGGTTTGACTGTGTATCCCGACCTGAGTGTGAGGTACCAAGAACGTCTGTTTGTGCCGGAGTCTTGCCGAGAGGAGGTACTCCGAGAGTTTCACCATTCACGCCTTGCGGTGCATCAAGGAGGCACTAAGAAGTATCGTGATTTGGGTCGTCAATTTTGGTGGCGGGGTATGAAGAAGGATGTGGCAGTTTTTGTGTCTAAGTGCCTTACTTGTCAGCAAGTGAAGGCCGAGCATCAGAGGCCAGCGGGTTTGTTACAACCCTTGCCTATTGCCGAGTGAAAGTGGGAGCATGTAACGATGGACTTCGTTGTAGGTCTTCTGAGGACTCAGCAGGGTAGTGATGCTATTTGGGTGGTTGTAGACCGGTTGACTAAGTCGGCGCACTTCATTCCTATGCGCGTGAGAGATTCAGTAGATCATCTTGCCGACTTGTATATTCGGGACATAGTGAGGTTGCATGGGGTCCCAGTGTCGATCGTCTCAGATAGAAATCCACGCTTTACTGTTAGGTTGTAGCAGAGTTTGCAGAGTGCCTTGGGCACTAGATTGACCTTTAACACGGCTTACCATCCTCATACTGACGGGCAGTCCGAGCGTATCATTCAGATCCTTGAGGATATGTTTCAAGGCTGTGTCATTGATTTTAATAGGCCGTGGGAGAGGCACGTGCCCTTAGTGGAGTTTGCCTACAACAACAGTTTCTAATCAAGTATTGGTATGGCATCGTTTGAGGCCTTGTATGGCCGACCGTGTAGGTCTCCAGTTTGTTGGGCCAAGGTGGGTGATGCACCTTTGTTGGGCCCGGAGTTGGTTCGAGAAACGACGGAGAAAGTTGAGCTTATCCGTAAGAGACTTGTTACAGCCCAAAGTCGTCAAAAGAGTTATACCGACCGTAGGAGGAGGCCTTTGGCATTTGAGGTGGGTGATCATGTCTTTCTGAAAATATCACCTAGGCGGGGTTTGATGAGGTTTGGGAAGAAGGGGAAGTTGTCCCCTCGATTTGTTGGTCCCTTTGAGATCCTTGAGCGGATTGGGGAGGATGCATACCGTTTAGCTTTGCCGCCATAGTTGTCCGGAGTGCATGATGTGTTTCATGTTAGTATGCTTCAGAAATACGAGCCGGATCTGTCGCACGTATTGGATTGGACCGACTTAGAGGTAGATGAAGATGCCTCGTATGAGGAGAGACCGGTGCGGGTCTTGGATAGGCGGGATCAAGTCTTGCGAAGCAAGACCATTCCCTTGGTAAAAGTTTTGTGGAAACATCATGGGGTGGAGAAATCCACTTGGGAACGTGAATTGGAGGTCCGAGAAAAGTATTTGAATCTATTTGTGGATGTTTGAGCTTATGTTGAATATTTTGTTGTATTGATAAGCTTTAAGAACATTGAATATGTCTTAAGTTGTAAAACATTGTATATGTTTCGGTTTATGGAAATATTATTGAATGTGCCTTGAAATTGGAAGTTTAATTTGACATTGTATATGTTAAATGTATTGTAGAAATGCAAATATATCATTAACATTGAGTATGTTATGGAATGATGGAATATGGTATTGGAAATTGTTGAATTTCAAAGAAAAGCATGTTGTTAATGCATATTGAATTATATTGTGAATTGCCTCTTGAAACGAGATGGGATGACTGGTAATGGGTCAAGATGTTGAATATGGAATTGCATTATTGTTGAGAATTGAAAAATCATAATTTTGAAACTTGTAGCCAATTTCAGGGACGAAATTCTTTAAAGGGGGGAGGTTATAGCGATCCCGGTTCTCCCTCCATTGGTTATTATATTCCGGACTCAGTTTCGTAGATGTCGGTTGTTGTATATGTTTCTTTTTCGTCCTTTAATTCCTTATATATGAGTTTTAGGATGTGTTGGGCAGGTTTGTAACAGGTTGGTTGTGTTTAGAAACAAATGGTTGCAGCCCAGAGTTTGGTGTCTTCGCTCGAGCGATGATTTTGTCGCTCGAGCGAGCTCCGTGTTTTAGTTCCTTCGCTTGAGCCAGGGTTCCTTTGCTCGAGCGAGAGTTGGGTGGTGTGTCTGTTGGCTCAAGCGAGAAGTCTTGCGCTCGAGCTTGCGTCTGCGTCTGGACCTGAAGGTTACATTTCTTAGCTCGAGTGAGCTTTCCTTCGCTTGAGCGAGCGAGGACTATGTTTTGGGTTTCTTCGCTTGAGCGAGCATTCTTGCGCTCGAGCATGCTTCTGGATTGTAGACCTGAAGCTTCGAATTGTTGGCTCGAGCGAGGGTTCTTTGTGTCTGGTCGCTCAAGCAACCATTCCTTCAGCATCTTGGGTTTTCTTCATCTTCTCCATTTGGTCTCTTCATTTGAGGTAGGGATAACCTATTCATTTCTATGGGTTTTGACATAGATATTATGTATTTTGTATAGATGGTGTTTTTTGGTAATTTTGGGAAAGTTAGGGTTTGATTTGAGGTTGAAAAATGGGGTTTTCAATTATTAAACTCCATGTGTATGTGAGACTATGAAAAATGGAATTATTGTTGTTGAATTGAAAAAAATGAGCCTTAGGGCTAATGTGGGAAAAAATGGGGAGAAGCCCTAATTTAAATGTGACTAATTAATTTGTATAATTAATTTGAGAAATTGTGGAAATGTGAAATTGAGTTGGAAATCATGAAATTGGGGAATTATGGGATTGAATGGTGTAGTTGAATAAATTAATCACTCACCTCTGAAAATGTTGACATTTTATCTGTTTGATAAATTTATTATCTGTTTAGAGATAACTGCTTTGGGCTATCGGTGGAGGATCATCTTAATTGTTGTAGACACTGTTATGTTGATTAGGGAAAACTGAAACTAATCACATTGAATATGTCATTGAATATGACGGTTGGAAAAATACATCGAATCTGTGTATTGATTGATCATTGTACATGATAAATGTTTAAATACATTGTATATGTATGTTGTGTGGGAGGAGATAGGGGATGTACTCCATGGTTTGAGAGGAGATAGGGGATGCACTCTCAAACCTGTTTGGGAGGAGATAGGGGATGGACTCCATTGATAACTGTTGGCTGGAGTGTCCAGGGTGAAAATCCCGAAATTCTAATTACGTTTGCATAACGTAGATAAATTGAAGTATTGGAAGTGTTTTGATATGAGTTATTGTCTCATTTGAATTGTGGAAGTATGGAAGTGTTTTAGTATGAGTTGTAGTCTCATTTAATTGTTTGGCTAAATATTGAGCCAGGTTTATAAATGTAAATTGGATAAGTAAAGGAAAGTGAAATGAAACACAGATGTAATTGTCATGGAACTGGAATGTGTTGTAAGTTGATTTATAAGTGTTAATCATTTATCAAATGCTAATGTTTTAGTTATTGCTCATAATTGGTTTAGTATATCTCTACTGGGCTTTGGCTTACCCTTTATGGGACTTCATTTTTAGGTTCAGGTGATATGCCACCTTCAAGGACGTAGCTTGGGAGGCTTTGAGGCTGTTAGATATTTTTGTTGTTCTCTTGTGGTATTACATGTAAATTCAAGCCAAGGGCTTAAAGTGTATTTGAGTTAGTACTCTCTTTTTGTAACCAAGCGTTGGCTTGGAAAGTTATAGCGATCCCGGGTTTACCCTTGTTGAACAGTGATCCGGACATGTGTCCGTGGATGTTGGTAGTTGTTTATTATCTAGTTTACATCCTCCTTACTTTGTTTATTGAGTTATAGGATGTGTTGGGCAGGTTTGTTTCAGGTTGGTTGTGTTTGGAAGCCTAGTGTTGCTGCCCAGATTTTTGGCCCTTCGCTCGAGCGAGGAGTTTGTCGCTCGAGCGAGAGTGAGGTTCGTGTCTGGTGGGTCGAGCCAGGGTGGCTTCGCTCGAGCGAGTGTTGCGTCTGGTTCTGGACCTGAGAGTTGCCTTTCTTGGCTCGAGCGAGCTTTTCTTAGCTCGAGCGGTCTGGGTTTTTCTTCGCTCGATCGAGAACTTCTTGGCTCGAGCGAGGGTTTTCTGTGTCTGGTCGCTCGAGAGACCAAGGCTTCGCTCGAGCGAGCGTGTTTTATATCAGCGGACAGTAGCAATTTTAAACATCACTTTTCACTCCCTTTTTCTTTCAAAACCTAGATCCGACACACTCTCTCTCTACACTTATATTCTCTCTAAGATTTGATCTCCTTAGAGTGTGAATCTAGCCTAGGGCTTTTGTTAAAAAGATAGAGGGTGTTGAGAGCTTTGATTTAATCTGAAAAAAATTTGGTTTTGGAGCACGTTGATCTTCGAGTCTTCATCTCCTTTGTGGCTCAAACTTCGAGGTAGGGATATCCTACTCCTCTCTATGGATTTTGTCTTTAAATTTTGGTATTTTGAGATGTTGGGGTTGGTTTGGTAATTTTGTGAAAGTTTGGGGCTTTTGTGCAATTTTACAAAAGTTGGGGTTTTAATCATAATAAACCTAGATGCATGTTTGGAATAGAGAAATGGAATAAATGTTAAATCATTGATGAAAATGGGACCTAAGGGTTGAAATGGTAATTATGGAAATGGCTATTACATTGTTTTTAATTGGGTAAATTAATGGTGAGAATGAGGAAATGAAATGTTGATTGAATATCCATTTGTGCATTTATTTTTCTGTTAGAAATAACTGCTTGGCTATCGGTGGAGGATAGTCGTGATTGTTGTAGACAATGCATGATGATTAGGCAAACTGAAACTAATCAATGAAATGTGTCATGGAACTTGACGGTTGATAGAATACATTAACTGTATGTATTTGGGTGATTGTAATAGAACCAATGTGTTTATATACGTTATGTGTAGAGGAGGGATAGGGGATGTACTCCGCAGTTTAGGGAAGATAGGGATGTACCTCTAAACCGGATAGTGTTGGGAGAAGATAGGGGATGAACTCTCGTGGATACAGCTCATATTCTTGTCTAGAGAGGTGAAGATAGAGCTCATATGCTTATCTTTGTGATGTGTGGATATAGCTTTTATGCTTATCTGTGGATATTGTTGTTATACAATATCTGTTAAGAATGTGGATATAGCTTATATGCTTATCTGAATGTGGGATATAGTTTTTATACATATCTGTGGAAATGATGATAGAGCTAGCATGCTATCTGTTGAAAAAGGGAAAATGAAAGGTACTTAGACTCCATAAGTTGTATGACATAAATGTGTAATTTATGTGAACGTATCTGGTTAGCCATCTATCAATTGCTAAATCTTTAGTCATTGTTCTGGTTGTTTAGTGTATCTCTACTGGGCTGTGGCTCACCTATATGGAATATCATTTTCAGTACAGGAAGCATGCCACCTCCAAGGACATAGCTTGGGAGGCTAGAGGCGGACATAATGTTGTCGTTTTACTTTTTGATGTATTACATGTAAATACAAGCCAAAAGGCTTAAAGTGTATGAGTTAGTACTCATTTTTGTGTAACCAAGTGTTAACTTGGAAAGCCGTAAGCCCGTAGGGCATTTTGTTTTGATGTTAACATGTAATACTTATGTAATGGAACTCTAATGTTATAAAAGAATGTGGTTAGTTTATTGTAAATTGCATGTCTTATCTGATGGTTTAATGTTGTTATTTTGAGGGCGTACAGTTTTGTAGCCGTAGGGCATTTACTTTTGTTGTCAGCATGTAATACTTTTGTAATGAATACTCTGATATATAGAAATATGTTTTATTCTCTTATGTTTATGCATGTCAAGAATGTGGGTTTATATGTATTATTTTGAAAGCGTTACAACAGGTGCTATGCCTCTGTCAAGGCATTGACTTAGGAGGACACGGAGCTAAGGCTTCATTTTTGTTTCATTGTTATTTGTTGAATGTAAGCCCAGGGCTCCATTTGCGTTGAGTTGAAACTCCATTTTGTGTAATCAAGAATGTTCATGGATAAATTTGTAAGCATGTAAGGCACTTATTATCTGTTTGGCTTCTATTTCATACATGTTGTAAAATGTATGCTTGGGATTGGAACTGGGGCATTGAGATGTGAATAACATATATTTGGCATTTGGGATTTAATGGAAATGGATGTATGAAATAGTTAGCTATATATATATATATGTGTGTGTTTGTCTATCAGGTGGGTTTTGTAGCATAAATAGATATACCCTGCCCAATTTTCGGGGCGTTACATGTCCACACATATTTGATCTGTTTGAAAATTATCACAAAACAATTAAATTAACTCAAATGTTTAAAACTATACTAACACAATTTGTAGGATGATTCTCTATACATCAAATACTTACCTCATTACGTATTTTTTCTAATTACATTTTCTTAAAAGAAAATTAAAATTTATTTAACCTCTTTGCCCACTATTATTCCATCTATACTCTTATTCTAAATTCAGTTTACAACTGATCTTGAAAAGAAAAAAAGGAAAAAACAATTTTCATCTAAAACTTTTCAAACTCTAATTGATCTCCAACTATTACAATCACCATCATCTCTGATTACCAACCTATCCCCTAAGCGTCTTGTGAAAAAAAATCTCAGAATTTAATGAAAATATATATTTTATACATTTATATTGAATTTATTAATTAAAAAATATATATTTTTTCAATTTTACTCAATAAAAATAAATAAAAATTTAAATTAAAAATAAATTAAAAAATTTAAATTTAAATTAATAAAATTAAAATTTTAAGATTTGATGAGAAAAAAAATGATAAATATAACATTACAACAACCCACATGGTCAAGTACAGTGGAAACGTGGCATCGTGTGGGCAGAAATTGAACTTGGGGCATTTCAAATAATTTGGATAAATTACCAATACATTTTTAAAATTTATTTAAAATATAAATTGTTCTTATGTTTTCAAAATTACATCTTGTTCTTTGAAGTTTTTAATTTTATCATAAATGTCTTTTATCAATAAATCAAATCAATTAATAATTTTTAGAGAAATGTTTGAGAGCCCCAGGAAGAGAGTTCTAATAGCTCTAATTTGTGTGTGAGCCCCATCTGATATGATGTTTTGGCCTTGTTTTTTATTTTTTATTTTTTATTTTTTTATTTTGTACATCATTAGAGCTCTAGTTTTAGGGGGATAAATCACCGTTGTAATTTTTAATATCAAAAACGGGTTTTAACTCTCTCTCTCTCTAAATTCAAGGCATCTCTCTTTAAGCCTCCCTATTTAAGGGTTGTTTTGAGAAGATAGTTAAAAGCTGATTTTTTTTACCCTTTTTTTTTTAAAAAAAAAAAAAAAAAAAAAACTTATAAAAAACGTGAGAAATGATGTGACCCAAAATGGGTTAAAAATTAGGAAGTGGCTTTTAACCCACTTCTCAAAAGAGGTCTAAGCCTTCTGCTAGATGTGTCGTTAGGGGGTGGAGAGGGGTTTCAACCGCTGGTCTCCTCTCTCCTCCTTCCACTCCCTTTTTCTCATTTTCTTTGTCATTTTGCTAAATAATATTGGAAGCTTGTCTTTTCAACCCTTTTCGGCGGTACCACTACAACATTGCCACCCGATCTGTTACCTTCCTGCTTTTATAGATCTACCCTTACTAGATCTACCTCATCTCCTTCAGACCTGCCTCCAACCACTGTTGTTGGCATTGCCTCTCCATCTTTTCTGATCTTCAAAATTTGATGTTTGGCTTGCGTCCAAACTTTCACCTTCGCGTTCAAAACTTTAAGATCTGGTTTTAGATCTTCTCATAATCTAAAGACCGATGTTGTTTAACGCGTTCATTTCATGCTATGTGACCACCTTAACCTCAATGTTCCATCTTGATCAGCGGATGTGGGGTCTTTATATTTCAAGTTGAAGGTTGTGGTGTAATGGAGTTTTGGATGCGTTTGGCTACTTAGATCTGGTTGCTTTCGGTTTTTATTTTTATTTTTATTTTTTATTGTTTGCTGTAATAATTTTCTCTGTGTGGAAGTTGTCTCCCTAATTTGTGTGGTTTTTTTTCTCCTCCTTTATGGAGATTAGGGGTGGTTTGGGATGATCTAAATAAGTACATTTTTTAACTTTTTACGAAAAGATGTGCAGAAAAGTACAGAGGTTATGTGACTCAAAAAAGATAAAAAGATTAAAAAAAAAAGTGTGTACTTATTAGGTTATGCCAAACTTGGAAGATTCTTCATCCTATGGAAGTTTGTTATCTCTTTATAAGATCTTTTGCTATCGCAGTACGAGATTGATTTGATTTTTTATCGATTTTGCAATGAAAACTTTTTTCTCAATCTAAAAAAAAAAAAAAATAGTTTTTAATGATATCAAAAATATTTCAATAAATAATTCAGATAATTTTATTATTGTATAGGAGAGTAATAAGGAATTTTATTTTTTCAATTAATTCTGATAAATAAAAAATTATTACAATGAGATATTTATATTTTTTCAAACCATGTGAGACAATTTGCATTTTAAGTAACGACAAGATGTATATTTGTAATTTACCCAAACAATTTTAATGAAAACACAACTTAAAATACTCAAGTGAGAATGGGAAATTTTTTTTAATACAATTATTTATTACCTTTTACCTTTCATTATATGTAACACCTGAAAAGAGTTTACATTCCACGTTATATAAATAATTTTATTGTGTGTTAGTGGTAACACAATGGTAAATTTCTACTCGAGAATCGAGGACACTAATAAGCTACAAAACTAATTTTAGACTTCCTTTGACAATCTTTTTAAATTAATTAATTTATTAAAAAAGTTATTTTGTTGAAAAACTATAGATAATTTAGATATACTCATTTTTCACTGAAAAAAAAATCAACTTTAGCTATTAAAAAAGTCATTAGAAAGTAAAAATATGTTAAACAAATTAATATATAATTATATCTTCTTTTTTTTTTTTAACTCATATATAATTATATCTAATATAGATATTTTCTATTTAATTTTAAATAAAAATTAATCTTAAGAACAAATAAACAAAACTTAAAATGCAAAGAGAAGAAAATAAGAAAATAATTAAAAAGGCCAAGTCTAATTTACGTCTTCTTAAAAAAAATAAAAATAAAAAATACACTGCATATGCTTGGCAGTAAAAAGAGCCAAAAAGGAGGCAGCAGCAAAAGTAAACCTTTACAATAGTGTGGGGTTAGCTAACCAAGGGGGAGGAGGCCCAGAAATCTCACCCATGTGGATTCGATCAACGATGGGAAGATCCAATATGACAACGAAACATTGGATGCTACACCTCCTATAGCCAAATAAAGGCATTGTTATTCAGACTTTGGCCTATTTTCGGAAGGAATAATGCTAACGAATGATGTGGCAGGTGAAATTATAATTTTAAAATAATAATGTTATATATATTAATTGATACATATAATATCATTATTTCAAAAATAAGTTAAAAATTAATTAATTTTTTTTTTTTGAAAAAGTGTATAAAAAAATATATAAAGATGATGTAATTAAAAAAAAAATTAAAGAACCAAAAAAGTAACTTTTAATCCAAATGCCAAAATAAGCTCAAGTTTTTTAAAAAATAAACTTATTTGTTATTTTTCATCATGATAACACACCATCATGTGTTTTCAGCTATTTTTAAGCACAATAACCTTTGTAACTAGATGCATTGAATATTGTATCCTTACATTATGATTTATTTTTTACTCTCATCTAAACTGATGATACAGTTTATCCCAGTGAATGGAGCGAACTGGTCCGAGCTCCTCAAGCTCAAGTCCAAATGATCAAGCCCATCGGATAACCTGTAAACAAGTTCCACGGGGAACGAGGTAGTCCCCCAGTGAACCCTCCGATGAGCAAGTTAGGAAGAAGAGTAGAGTATAGAGGGAGAGATTAGAGATAGAAAGCTTAACCTTCTTCTTGTCTTCAACGTTTGCTTATATCCTTTGGTAATCATTTTGTTATCCCTTCCGACCTGCCCTCCTCGCCGAAAACCTTTGCTGTAGCTTACCTTGTTCAGGGTAAGGGGGTCCTGTTCCGACGAGGAGGTGTTGTCGTAATAAATGTTGTGATGGACTGCATTAATGGTGATGTGCAGTGGCAATAACTTTGCAGATCTTTGTCTGCTGATGTGGCTCGTCCTTCTCTTGCTGTGTGTCTGAATGTCATTGGCTCTTCATGCCATGTTGGATTCCAGCTGTTCTGGACTTCTTCGGCTGGGTTATGTATTGGGCTCCGATTGATGGACTTGGGTTGTTTATAGTGGTTCATGGCCTTTGTGGGCCTGTCCATGTCAGTAATCTCCCATTCCCGAGTGCAGCTTCAGTCCAATGAAGGGAATATATATGAGGAAGATGAGTCCGACCGGGATGGGCGGCCGAGTTGGTAGATCGAGTGTGAGATGGTCCGACCGTGGGGAGGGCTGATCGCGCGAAGGCCGAACGGAAAGGGAGACCGTGAGGAGCGCTGACCGCGCGAAGGTCGAGCGAAAGGGCCGACCGTGAGGAGGAGCGACCGTGCGCGAAGGCCGAGCGAAAGGGCCGACCGTGAGGAGGGGCGATCGTGCGCGAAGGCTGAGCGGGAGGCCGAGCGGGAGAAGGGGCGACCGCGCGCGAAGGCCGAGCGGAGGGGCGCGAGGCTCAAGAGGTAGCGTGTCAAGTGATGATTTGAAGTGGAAAAGACAGGGTAAGGGGAGTAGACAGTGCATTGTGGTCGTACACGTGGCAATATGTTGGGGGGAAGGTTAGGCGTTGAGGCAGAAATGAAACGATAGGTCATTAGGGGTGTTAAAAAGGTAGTTTTGGCGGATGATTTGAAAAGTTTTCAAACTGGCAAAAATTAATTGGGATCCTTGGAATACGGGCAAACCATGGGCTTTTGGCGTCATTCAATTCACCTACTTGTTTACGAAAACTCAAAACATCCCAAGTGTTAATTCCTTCGTTGCTTACAATACACCTCTGCAACATTTTTTTAATTTTCTTGCTCCTGCGTCAGAAGCGATTCGCAAACATTCCATAGAAATGGCCCAAGAAGAAGCTGTGAGTGTGAGGGTGGACCCACTAGGTGATGATGATGCAGTGGAGCTAGCGGCGCAGTATAGGACAGAGAGGGTGGGAGAGTCGGTGGTACGATCCCATGGTTCCACCATGATAGCAGCTCCAAAGCCAATCAGCCAGGCGGAACCAGATCATTGGCACATGAAGACTGACAAATCCACGATTACTGCGACGGAGTTGGAGGCTATCCGCGAAAAATACCAGTTCCCTGTGGAAGTGGAGTTATTGCTGCCGACATCAACGGAAAGGCTGTCTGACGCCGGGCCAGGAGAGTTTTCCCTTTATGAGGAAGCTCTGAAGGGTGGACTGAGGTTGCCACTGCCGCAAGTGGTAGTGGATGTGCTCAACCGTCTGGAGGTAGCACCGGGGCAACTAATGCCCAATGCATGGAAGATCCTGCTGGCCTGTGCAAGTGCGTGGCCGAAGGCGAATGGAGGGGAGGCCATGACAGTAGATGAATTCTTTGCATGTTATAAGGCCTCGGGGCAGCAGGAGACGTGGGTCACTCTGCAGGCAGCAGTGGGGAGAGGGTTGGTGGCGGGGCTGCCGTCGTCGATCAAGGGGTGGCGACCACGATGGTTCTACGTGTCTGCCAATGGGGGGCTTAGAGTGCGCACCATTTGGAAAGTACCCATCAGGTTTGTGGAGCCGAAACTAGGAGCAGCCGCGGAGGGGAGGGTGAAGAGGGTGAAGGAGTGGAGGGAGAAAGAAGGGGCCAAATGGGACGAGCTCGTTCAGCCGTCTGCATTGTTTGATGCAGGGTTGGGTCCAAAGCCAAGTAGTGGGGACCTCGACCGAGCGGAGTTGGAGGCGAGGAGAAGGGCTCAAGAGGCGGAGGATCAGGCCATCCTTGCTAAAGTCCAAAAATTCAAAGAGTCCCAGGCCGACCGACCACCAAAACCGGTTACAAGGGAGAGGATTCGACCTCGCCCCAAACCCTTGGGAGAGAAAAACTTAGGCGATTTTGTGCCACAGCCGTCCCCAACAGACCCTTTGAAGGAGAGGTCTTTGAAGGAGATGGAGGCGTTAGGCGTGGGGAAGAAGAAGAAGAGGGTGAGGCGGAGTGAGGGAGTGCTTGCCTAGAAGAGGAGGAGGGAGACAAGTGTGAAGGAAACCAGTGCTGCCAAGGGGGCAGAGGGGGGAGAAGTAAAGGGGACCCCAGGAAGGGTAGGTGGCCCAGAAGCGGTGGATGTTGCTTCAGAGGGCATGGAGGTGGTGCCAATGGTGGCGGCGATTGCCGCAGAGGTCGCGAGGGCCGCCCCTGAAGGGCAAGGAGAAGATGGGGCAAGCGGCCATGGCTCAAGAAGAGAAGAGCAGCCCCAGGGGGGCCCTGCACCCCAAGGAGGGGGAGTTAGTCTGACCACAGTGATCTACCACGCTTGCGTGGTGACTGGGCGGTTGGAGGGAGAAGAAGGCCCAGCTAGGGCAGGGGCAGACCGCCTGGTGGGGATTGTAGAAGAGGCAGCCCTGCGCTCGGCATCCAGATTCAACGAGGCTGAACTGCTGAGGGGGTTATGCTCTGCCCAAATAGAGGTAACCACCTTAGCAGGGGCTTTGTTGAGGAAAGAGGGGGCTGCCAAACTCAAGGCAGATGAGGCCAAGGTCCAGCTTGCGAAGTTGGAGAAGGAGAGGGCGAGTTGGAAAGCTGCCCATGCTAATCTGCATGCAGTTGAGGTGGAGTTGGAGAGCACACGCCGCCAGGTTGTGTCGCTCAAGTTCCAACTTGCTGGCGAGCAGAAGAAGTTGGAGGAGGCCCAAAGAGCCTGCGCCATCGCGGTTGAGCGACATGAAGAGGCCATGAGCAGTAATGAAGAGCTGGTCAGGCAAAAAAATGAGGCCGATGGCAAAGTGGGCGATCTCCAAAAGGAACTGGAGGGCGAGCGCACCAAGGCAGTAGAGGAGAAGGGGAGGCTTTAGAAGGAGTTGGAAACAGAGAGAGCGTAAGCGACGGCGGAGAAGTAGAGCCTGAAGAAGGAATTGGAGGTGGAAAAGGCAAAGGCTACATTGGAAAGGGCGACCCTGTAGAAAGAGCTGGACGAAAAGAGGGCGAAAGCAGCCTCTGAAAGGGCGGCTTATCCCGATCTGTGCGTCGCAGCAATGGAGCAATTCAAAGGGTCTGCCAAATTTCAGATAGCGGTTGATGCCGCGGTCGCGAGCAGCCTGATTAGGCAAGAATCTGGGGGGGCGGTCCCATCGAGGACAACTGCTGGAGGCAGAACTGAAGCAGAAGTTATTGAGAGCTTCCAGTAGTCAGACTTTTATAAGCATGAAATGGCTGAGTACTGGGACAGTGGTTGGAAGACGTTCAAACGTAGAGCTGAAAAGCTGTTCCCAGACTTAGACCTTAGTAGTGTAACGATTGGCGAAGACGATGTGGCCCAAACCCTCTTGGATGAGGGCATTGAAGAAGAAGACCTCCTCTTCAATGAGGAGGAGTAACTGGGGAGGAAAGAGAAAGAGACTGTGCACCGATATTGTTTTTGCTTTGTTTGTTTGTTTTTTTTTTTTTTTTGTAATGAGCTTATGTACAAGGTTGTGAATAAATAAAATTTCAGTTGTGTTTTGCCTTTGACTGTTTTGCTTGTGCGTCTGAAATGGATGAAAACATGTGATAAAAACTTGTGGTAAACTTGTGATAAAAGTTGAATTTAGGAATTCCTCAAGATAGAGTGGGATTGAAATTGTAATAAGGACTGGGTAGACTCCTTAAGGCAGAGTGAAATTGGACTTGTAATAAAAACTCAATGCAGAGTAAAGTTAAACTTGTGATAAAAACTCAATGCAGAGTTGTCACGACCCAAACCCGCCCCTATGGGTTTAGCACCGTAACCGGCCAGTAATCCAAGATTACCGAAGGCCTGCTTAACAGTAATAGAGAGTACAGGGGCTGACGGAAGCCAATACAGTAATTAAACAATGTCCAATGAGCTGTGACAGTCTGTATGCAAAAAGACTTTTCATTCAAATATATATACAGTCGGACAAAACAGTATGTACATATATACAATCATTCAGTTCAGGGACCTAATCCCTATTAAATAGTACAGTACAGTAAACAAAACAGTTACAGAGACAGAAGGGGGAACTAAAACACCCCTAAGCCATAACTTGACAGGCTCGGAACCTCGCAGTGAGGCACAATTGGTTGGCTTGACAAAACTGGAGCTTAACCTCGACGCTTCTAGCCGCGATCTGGTGCCTGTACACCTACATATATATATATATATGAGCAGTGAGCTAAAGCCCAGTGAATAACGTAATGTGTAAAGAGGTGAGAATGAATGTCCTTACAGTAACGAAAACAGTTCATTAATTCAGTATATCAGTTATTCAGTCATATGTGGTACATCCATTAGCATAACAGTACAGTGAACAGTAGTCTTAAAGACGAACAGTAAATGATGGCCATCAATCAGTAAACAGTAGTGGTTCCAACAAGGGAACCGACAGAGATCTCTGTAAACAGTAACAGTAAACAGTAGTTGCTAAGGATGCCACAATACAGTTCAGAATATAGGATACATATTCATTCAATTAACAGTATCAGTTCAGAAAGCAGTACAGTTCAATTGTTCAGAAGATAATCATTTTGAACATATCTTTACACAGTTGTTACTCACAGAGTTCTGGCTACAGTAAAGCTAGAACGCATCCCAATCGCCAACCTACACAGATTACAGATTGAACACACACTAAGCTACACAGTTGGGAAATAATAACTAATCCCTAATTTGCCTCGTGTGGTTCTACATCTATATCCTCATTAAGATGCCTTAAACTAGGCCTAAGAATGCCTAGATGGGATGAGGATGCAAAGATGCACTTTAAAAGCATTTTCAGAATTTTCAGAAAAACAGTGGTCACGCTCGAGCGTAGGTTACTCGCTCGAGCGGACATGCAACAAAGGTTTCGCTCGAGCGTAGACTTACCCGCTCGAGCGTTCTGCATAACAGTCAAAAGTGCTGGATAGGTGAAAATCACGCTCGATTGGGCTCTCGACACCCGCTCGAGCATGAGACACAATGTCCCGTTCGAGCGTCAATTATTTCCGCTTCGAAGGACTTCAAAACAGTGCAAAGTACTGGGAGCATGAATTTCACGCTCGAGCGCCAGTCACCCCGCTCGAGCGTGAGTCCAAATTCTGGAAATTCCAGATTTGAACCTCAAGCTCAAAACCAAGTTTTAAAACATAAATTTCGATCCTCTTGGGCCAATTTTCTAGAAAACACATCAAAACTCATACTTTAACATGATTCAAAGCTCAATTTGTAAAATCAAAGCCCAAGGGTGTTTCAAACAACTCAATTTCAAACCAATTTTCAAGAATATGAAAAACATGCAAACATGCATGAATTTAAACCATTTCAAAGCTTTAATTTCATGCTCTAATGAGCCAATTCTTCAAAGACAAGATGAAATCATGGTTCATGATCAAAAGATGAACATGCATGTGGGGAATGATGAACTTACAACCTCAAAACTCTTTAATACAAACATGAATGCATGGAATGAGCTATAATCCAACATGTTAGAACGAAATCATGACTTGGCTCCTCAATTAGACATGAACCATGCAAGAATCAACTTGAACACAACAATGAGAGGTTGAATTTCCTTACCTAAGTCTTCAATCACAAGACTAGAAGCTTAATTAGACAATTGTCCTTCAATTTTTCAAGTTCTCTAAGCCAACTCTCAAGAACACTCACTTTTCTCCCTCTCTCTCTCTAGATCGGCAAGTCTAAGAAAGAATGGGCTGAAGAAATGTTGTGGTTCAAGGTATACAAGTCTCAAAATGTATAAGGTAGTGGCCACTAAGTGGCATTAATGTAATTAAGTCTAAGTTGTGCAATTTATCAATAATTAACCTAATTTAATCATATCAAATCACATTTTAACTAAATATGCCATAAAATCACATTAATTCTAAGGATCACAAATCATCAATCAATTTCAGATTCGGCCGCCGATAAGGCCTTCAATTCGCAATTTAAACACAAAGGCATGAACAGATAATCATACAGTCAACAGATAGACATACAATTAAACAGACATACTTAATCAATTCAGTTCCAGATTTCAGTCAATCAGTTCAGCACTTCAATCAATTCAGTTACCAATCATAATAGTCTCAGTTTAGTAGTAATCAGTGGTTAATCGGTAAACAGTGACGAGGGTTGTTACAAGAGTAAAGTTAAACTTGTAAAATGTAGTAAAATTACAAGTGTGTGTTTGCCACATTGCTCAAGTAAGTTAGTGGTTTATGGAGGGAGACGTGGTTTGTGAGGAGGAGAGAGCTAACTTGTGAGGGTTTGATTGAGGAGAAAATAACCTGTGTCTGATCCTGGGGCTGTGGCGCTCGGTCTGGCTAAGACTTGTTGGGCAGGCCGAGTGCCTCTTGCTCGGTCTGGCAGAGGCTCTTACTGCTCGGTCTGGGCGAGGTTATTAGTGCTCAGTCGGGCTGAGGTTTTTGATGCTCAGTCCGGCTGAGGCTCTTGTGCTCAGTCTGGCTGAGGCTTTTGCTGCTCGGTCTGGGCGAGGTTCTTGGTGCTCGGTCGGGCCGAGGTTTTTGATGCTCAGTCTGGCTGAGGCTCTTATGCTCAGTCTTCCTGAGGCTTTTACTACTTAGTCTGGCTGAGGCTGTTGGCGCTCGGTCTGGCTAAGGCTTTTGATGCTCAATCTGGCTGAGGCTTTTGATGCTTAGTCTGGTTGAGGCTCTTGTGCTCAGTCTTGCTGAGGCTCTTGTGCTCAGTCTTGCTGAGGCTCTTGATGCTCAATCTGGCTGAAGCCTTTGATGCTCAGTCTGGCTGAGGCTTTTGATGAGTGCTGCAGGTAAAGATGTTATTGAGACAACACGTAGATAGTTGAGGTATAAGATGGTTGTCAGGAACAGTGCAGTCCAATCGATCAAAATTTATATTATGTATCAGAAAAGAATACAACAATCTGAGCAATACAACATTAGGAATTTATTGATAGTAGCGCTTCAAGTGTTCGGCGTTCCATGGGTGGGGGAGGTCTCGGCCTTCCATGTCCTGAAGTCGGTAAGTGCCTGGATGTGGTCGGGCTGTCACAATGTAAGGTCCCTCCCATTTGGCTGCCAACTTACCCTCAGTCGAATTTTTGGTGGCAAGGGTTGCTCCTCGCAAGACAAGGTCCCCTTCAACGAACTCCCTTGGTCAGACTTTACGATTATAATGTGTTCTCATTTTCTGTTGGTATGAGGCCAATCTAACAGCAGCGATCTCTCTGAGCTCTTCAATTAGGTCCAGGTCCGCTCGACGGAGCTCTTCGGTCAGTGCGGGATCTGGATGTAAAACCCTGGAAGTAGGCAGACCGACTTCCACCGGAATAACTGCCTCAGCGCCACATGTTAAGCGAAAAGGGGTTTCCCCAGTGGGAGTCTGAGCTGTAGTTCGGTAAGCCCAGAGTACATACGGTAGTTCCTCAGCCCAAAGTCCTTTAGCAGCTTCTAGCTTAGTTTTGATGATCTTCAGAAGAGAACGGTTGGTGACCTCAACTTGGCCATTGGCTTGGGGATGACCGGGGAAAGAGAAATATGGTTGAATCTGGAGATCTGCACAGAACTTCCTGTACTTGGCGTTGTCGAATTGTTTACCGTTGTCGGAGACGATGGCCTGAGGGATGCCAAACCTGCAAACGATCGATTGCCAGAAAAACTTGGTTGTGTTCCATTTGGTAATGGTGGCAAGGGTTTCTGCCTCTACCCACTTGGTGAAGTAATCAATGGCGACGATCGTGAACTTGGTCTGATCTTGGCCGGTGGGAAGTGGACTGACCAGGTCGATTCCCCATTTGGCGAACGGATAAGGACTGCAAAGTGTGATCAACTCTGTAGGAGGAGCATGGGGGGTGTTGGCAAAACGCTAACACTTATCACATTTGAGGACGAAGTCAGCCGCATCTTGGTTGAGAGTAGGCCAGAAATATCCAATGCGATGTATCTTGTGGGCCAGGGACCTGCTGCCCGAGTGATTGTCGCAGATCCCCTCATGAATTTCTTGCATCACATAAGTTGCTTGAGTCGGATTGAGGCACCGCAGATAGGGATGTGAGAAACCACGTTTGTACAAAATGCCGTTGACAAGGATGTAATTGGACGACTGGGCCCTGACTTTGGCGGCTTGCTGGCGGTCATCTGGAAGTTCCCCTGTTGTCAGAAATAGAAAGATGTCCGACGCCCAAGGGATGGGCTCATTTTGGAGGAATTGTATGTCATGCTGGTCGGGGGAAATGGCGGGGTGGTATAGGTATTCGAGGCGGACACCACTGCTGAGGTCAGACTGGTCTGCGGAAGCCAACTGGGCCATCTCATCTGCCTTAGATTTCTCCGCCCGAGGAATGTGCCTGATGTGGAAAGTATTGAAGAGGCGAACAAGGGGAAGTGCAAGATCCCTGTAAGCTCGCATTGTGTCCTCCTTGGCATCGAATTCTCCCGTGATCTATCCGACGATGAGCTGGGAGTCGCTGAGCACTCGGATGTGGCTGACACCAATGTCCCTAGCTAGGCGAAGGCCTGTTATCAGTGCCTCATATTCGGCCTCATTGTTACTGGCCTCAAACAAGAAACGGAGTGCACATTTGAAATAACCACCCTCAGGGGCGGTGAGGATGAGGCCCGCCCCACTACCTTGCCTACGGGATGATCCGTCGACGTTCAGAGTCCAAGAGTGAGGGTCTTCTGGCTTGATGGGAGCTGGTGAGGGTAGAGAGGCAGTGGTTGGGGTAGGATTAGTGAATTCCAAGATGAAGTCGGCGATAGCCTGCCCCTTAATTGCTGTTCGGGGATGGTAAGAGATGTCAAACTGGTTGAGTTCCACTGACCACTGCATGAGTCTGCCGGAAAGTTCTGGTTGCTGCATGACCTTTTTCAAGGGTTGGTCGGTGAGGACCACTATGGAGTGGGCTTGGAAGTAAGGACGGAGTCGTTTAGAGGCGGTGACCAAGGCCAAGGACAATTTTTCTAACAGTGGGTAGTTCTGTTCCGCTCCCCTGAGGGCTCGACTGATGTAGTAGACCAGTCGTTGCACAAAGCCGTCTTCCCTAATAAGTGCTGCACTAACAACGGTGTTTGATACGGCTAAGTAGAGGAAGAGGGGCTCGCCCGTGATTGCCTGTGAAAGGAGGGGAGGGTTGGCCATGCATTGTTTCAACTGTTGAAAATCCTCTTCGGATTCAGATGTCCATTCAAAAATTTGCCGAAGAACTTTGAAGAATGGTAGGCACTTATCTGTTGCGCGAGAAATGAAACGGTTGAGGGCTGCAACTCGGCCAGTGAGTCTTTAGACCTCCTTAACCGTTCTGGGTGACTGCATCTCGACCAAGGCCTTGATCTTTTCAGGGTTAGCTTCAATGCCCCGTTGACTGACCATAAAACCCAGAAACTTCCCCGATCCTACGCCGAAGGCGCACTTCTCCGGGTTGAGCTTCATTTGGTACTTGCGTAGGGTGGCGAAGGTCTCCCACAGGTTGGTCAGATGATCAGTGGAGAGTTTGCTCTTGACTAGCATGTCGTCGACATATACTTCCATATTCCGACCTATCTAGTGATGGAAGACGGCATTGACCAACCACTGGTAGGTGGCCCCAGCGTTCTTCAATCCAAATGGCATTACTCGGTAATGGTAAGTACCTCGGTCGGTGATGAAGGATGTATGTTCCCGATCGGACGGGTGCGTCAGGAATTGGTTGTAGCCAGAGAAAACATCCATGATGCTGAGCATTTGATGATCGGCCGTGGCGTCGACCAGCAGATCTATGCGGGGAAGAGGATAGCTGTCTTTGGGGTAAGCTCGGTTCAGGTCAAAGTAATCGACACAGAGTCGCCATTTGCCATTGTTCTTGCGGACAAGGACCACATTTGATAACCATTTAGGGTAGTCGACGTTTTTGATGAATTGGGCCTCAAGGAGCTTGTCGACCTCTGCCGCTATAAGAGTATTGCACTCCAGATGAAAGATGCGCTGCTTCTAGCGGTATGGTCGGAAATGAGGTTCAATACTGAGGCGATGAGTTATGAAGGAAGAGTCAATGCCTGGCATATCTGAATGAGTCTAGGCGAATACATCATTGTGCTCAGTCAGAAGGGCAGTAAGGTCGGCCTTAGCTTGGGGGGATAATTAGCTGCTGATCTTAGCAGTTTTCATTGGGTTGGTGGGATCGATGGGAATCTCAACGAGCTCCTCCACCGGTTCACCTCTGACGAGCTCGTCCTCATCTCAGGCGTCAAGTCCTTCAATGATCATGGCCTCCTTCAGCTTGGCTTCCTTGAGTGAGGCGACATAACATTCCCTGGCTATGGTCTGCTCTCCCTGTATTGTCCCAACGCCCTGGTCGGTAGGAAACTTTATGGCGAGGTGGTAGGTTGAAGTGATAGCTTGGAAAGCGTTGAGGGCGGTGCGACTAAGGATGATGTTATAGGCAGAGGGACAGTCGACCACAAGGAAAGTGAGCAACTTGGTAGTCTGCCGTGGGTATTCGCCGATGGTGATGGGGAGATTAATGGAGGTCACCCGGTCACCAGTGAAACCGACCAAAGGGATTTGGAGGGGAGACAAACTTTTCTCCCTAATTTTGAGCTGGCGGAAGCAGTTGAGGAATATGATGTCTGAGGAACTGCCGTTGTCGATGAGAACCCGTCTGACCTTATAGTTAGAGAGAAGGGCAGAAATGACAAGAGGGTCATCATGAGGATAACGGATGCCAGTACAGTCGGCGTCCGTGAAGGTGACGAGGCTTTGTCCACTGCTTGGGCTGTTTGGAGGGTCGATCGACCGTGGCCACTGCTCTGTCCGAGCCTTGCCTTATCTTCCTGAGCTCTGCCCTCTGAGCGGAGTGGGATGGTCCGCCACAAGCAAGGCCACCTGAAATGACTCGAATTTCACCAACTGGCGGAGGGGGATTACCTGGGGGTCGAGGCTGTTGTGAAGGGCGATCTTGGCCTTAGTCAGGTTGGGCTGGCTGTCGGGGTGGGGTACGCCGGCGGTTGTTTCTAAGGGACTGGGTTCTTTGCCTCTGTTGTGGGCGGGTGTCCGTGAACCGGCTGAGACGCCCTTGACGAATAAGGGTCTCGACCTGATCCTTGAGGTTGATGCAGTCATCAGTGTTGTGGCCATGGTCCTGGTGGAAACGACAATATTTGGACTGGTCTTTCCGGTTGGAAGGGGTCCGTGAGGGTAGGGGCCATTTGAGGGGGTAATCCCGTTGAATCTGGTAGAGGACTTGTTCCATGGGAGAGTTAAGGGGCGTGTACCGCTCGAACCGACCGAGAGGGCGGGCTGCTGACCGGTCAGCGCGAGGAGGTTGGTCGGTATAGTGGGGTGTTTGGCTGTTATACTGGGTGTTTCTGGGTTCCGAGTCTTTTCTCTTTTCTCTTTTCTCTAGGGGTCGGGCTTTTAGATATTGGATCCTGCCAAGTGGCTAGTGAATTTTCGGCATTCATGTATTTCTGGGTTTTGGAGAGTAGGGCTGCCATGGAGGTCGGGGGTTTTTGGAGAGGGAAAAGAGGAAATCAGACGACCGTAGCCCGGCCATGAAAGCCGTGAGGATAACCTTGTCGTCATTCTCCGCTACTTGTAGGGCTTCGGTGTTGAAGCGGGTAACGAAGCTGCGCAGCGACTCCCTCTCGGTCTGACGGATGTTGAGGAGTTGGATTGCAGGGCGGCGTTGGCTCTGGGCTCCAATGAAATGGATGAGGAAGGAGTTGCTGAGATGCTGGAAAGTGGAGACAGAGTCTGCTGGTAACTGGCTGAACCATAGTCGAGCTGACCCCTTCAGTGTCACGGGGAAAGCCCGACACATGATCTCGTCGGGGAAGGCATGGAGGATCATGAGGGTACGGTAGGTCTCCAGATGGTCGACTGGGTCCGTCGTACTGTCAAAGGAGTCAATGGTGGGCATTTTGAACTTGGCGGGCAAAGGTTTGTCCTAGATGGAGGCAACAAATGGTGAATTTGCCGTGGTAGAGGGTTTATACTGAATGTTCTACATGACCTCTTGGAGTTGGAGCTTCATTGCTCGGAGCTCAGCGTCCTAGAGGGGAATGTGGTCACCATGGTCAGTTAATGGAGGCTGGACATTGCTGGCTTCCCCTTCAGGGGCTGGTGCTACGACCGGCGGGTGTGGGGGTGGTGGTGGTGGAATTATATGTGGGTGAGGAGGTTGCAAACCTTCCAAGTTTGGTGGATGGAGTTGAGGAGCAGTATGGCTCGGGGCTCTTTCTTGGTTGGGCGGAATATCTGGAGGTGGTAGAGGAGGCATCGGAAGGTTTCTTTGGAGTAAAGCATTTATCAGGGCCTGATTTTGCTTGGCCATGCGGTTAATGCTGTTGGTACGCTCGAAAAAATACTGCGGTGGGTTGTTTGGATTGGGGGGGTCGGCCTGATGGTCGACAGAATTATTGTGAGAAGCCATGGATCTAGTCGTGA
>NW_021025936.1:148116-190125 GCF_004153795.1 Camellia sinensis | reverse complement strand
AACCGGATTTTTGTTTGGGAGGAGATAGGGGATGGACTCCATGGATAATTAAGTTGGTCGGAGTGTCCAAGGTGAAAGTCCCAAAATCTTATATGTATTTGGGTGCCGGTTCCCTCGGAGGTAGTTCCATAAAATGGCAAGAAATGGAAGTGTTGAATGTTGTTGATTATTGAAGTGTTGATATATGAGTTGTAGTCTCATTTTAAATTGTTTGGATAATATTGAATAATGTAAGTTGGCTTATAAGTGTTAAACATTTATCAAATGCTAATGTTTTAGTTAATTCTCATATGCTGTTTAGCATATCTCTACTGGGCTGTGGCTCACCCTACTTGGGACACCATTTTCAGGTACAGGTGATATGACGCCTCTAAGGACATAGCTTGGGAGGTTTATGGGCTGAAGGCTTCTTTTTGTTGTTACTTTTTTGTATTACATATAATTCAAGCCAAGGACTTTATATGTAAAAGAGTTAGAACTCTTATTTTGTGTAACCAAGTACTGACTTGGGAGGTTGTAAGCCGTTGGGCATCTATTTTTGTTAACAAGCATGTAACATCTTTTGTAAAGAACACTCTGATGTATGGAATATAATACCTCTTCTATGTTTTACGAATCTTAAGAATGAATGAGTTATGTCTTATTTTGAGGGCGTTACAAAAATTATCAATGGTGATTGAACAAAGGCGCAAGAGCTTAAATTATAACCCATAGGACACAGGGTTTAAAGTTATGGTAAATCCATTAAGGGCACAGCCCTAGACATCCGAGCAGTCACTGCCGGTAGGGTAAGAAGGTCTTCTTCTTCATCTCCTCCCCCTGTGCTCTATTCCCAGTGTACTGGCGATCGGTTTTTTTAAGAGAACTTGTTTGCTTCGTTTTTGCTTTTGTGTTTCCATTTCCTTGCAATTCTTTTCCTTCTCGTCCCTTGAAGATGATGAGCAGGTGAACGTGATCGATGACCAGAACTTCTTTTTGTTGTCTCTACCTTCGCTTTTGCTTCCGTACAATAGATCCTTGAAGAATATCCACTTCTTCGAGTTCCTTCCAGACGATGAAGACCTTGAAGACGAAGCAGAGCCTGACGGTGTTGTCTTGATCGACGGAGTTTCAGCTTCTTTGTTCTCAGAATCATCCAACTCCAGAATGTGATGATGATGATGATGATGATGATGAGAGGCCTCATTGTCTTCGTGTTCTTGCCATTGGAACTGTGTTGTTCGTAGTGGTGACATCGGTCGGATTTGACCATTCAAGAACCACTCGTCGGCTGAACTCATACCGATCGGTGAGGACCCACAAGAAGATTTGAACTCGAACGAGCCAGTTGACAAGAAAGAATCAAACTCGACGTTTGGTTCACCATTGTTACGGTTTGAAAAGAGCACTATTGCTGTGAGTTCGAGAGCAGAAATGACAGAGGACCCCCACAACAACAATACCCACATAGACATGTCAGTGATGAGTGATAGAAGGGAGAAAAAAACAAAAAACAAAAAGTTAAAGGTTGAATACATTGGAGGAGGTGGGATTTTTCCGTTTGTGAGAGAGAGAGAGTTGGGGTGGGCTTAGGGATTGAAACGAGACAGAGAGCTCTGTTATGTGAATAAGGAGAGAATGCATACATGGTTATGCCCTGTGCTTCCAATAAATATTGGAATTCAATTTTTTTTTAAATAATTTTTTATTTTTATTTTTTATATATTCTTATTTGGAAAAATTATTCAAAAATTTCATTTCAGAAAATGTTGCTTCATTTAGTCAATTAAATATACACAAGAGATTTCACGAAAGCTGTGGTGTATCATACCAATTTTGATTTGTTTAGTGCACCAGCTGCTAATTTGAGGGACACTTTTTATTGTCATATGGCTCCGAAACCTCCAAATCTAGAGGAATTGCCCCCTCCTTGCAGGTATGTTATGAAAGGTTACTAGTACGGTTATAAATCGCAGGACATATAACGGTATTAGGATGGAAAATTAGCCGTTTAAATTGGCCATTATGCACGAATTGACAGCTTTTTAATTCTATGATTAAATTTCATAAATTATTTTTACTTGTTGTGACAATTAAGTTGGTCAATTCATGTTATGTTGGTGCCTCTCATTCCAAAAATTATAATTTTATCATTGCATTTCATATCTACAAATAAAAATAATTTATGAGATTTGTATATATAGGATATTTTCTTATATATACTCAAACTGCATATTATGGTTGTTATGGAGAGTCTCCATTAACAATTCATAGTTGAAGGTTGGGATCTCTATACCCAAACTTTTGTTCTCTTTCACACTCCTAATTGTGTGATATGATGAAAATATAAGGGAACAATTTCTCTCCAATATATGATCAGAGGACAATCATGTAAGGGAGTCTCAGTCTAAAAAAATTAAGTTTATCAAAAATCGATAGTCATTTAATTGCATCGCATTAAAAAAAATATATCTATCTATTTTATTATTAAAAGGGAACAGTGATTTTGGTGTCATGAAGCCACTTCTCACAAACTTTTTCTAATTTTCCCTAAAATGACCTTAATTTCTTACACTTACATCAGATTTAATTAGGGGTAAAATGATAAATTAAAATAACCAGTTCTATTTTCCCACTCCCCACGTCTCCATTCCTCAAGCAGTTACAACATCTCCATTGCATCTTGCATTTTGTTTTGATTTCACTGAAAAGTTCTTAACAACTTCACTGTATTTTGCATAAAAAATTCTGAAAATTCTCTTCTGAAAGCATCCTGTGGATATATGATTGGTTGTATGTTTCTATTTGGTAAGTTCTCTTTTGTATCAATGTGTATCTTCATTGTATTTTGTATCTCAACTGTATCTTAGTTGTAGTTCTCTTCCCTGCATGAAGGTTTAATCCATTTTCAAAGATTAGTTGTTAGGTAATGTTGATAACGCCAATATTAGCACAACGCAATACACAGCATCAATATTGTCAAAACCAACACATCCAAAGCATCAATTGAGTTTTCTTTTAGTTCAGAAATTGTGATTTTTTGAGGTTTTTTTTTTTTAGTAGCAAAAATTATGATTTTTTTTTTGATTTTTTGTTTTCTTAATTTTATGTGTATGTTTTTTAAAAAAAGACTTTCTGCGTTCATCTTTTCATCTTTGCACCAGTTACACCAGTTGCAATGGAGTTCCTGAGGAAGAAAAGAACAGAGATTTGATCTAGTGTGGTAAGATTGCAAATAGATGGTTATGATAAATAGAATTTTGATATGATTTGGTCAAACTTAAAATTATAAATAATATTAATTTCAGTCATCAACTAAGAAAACATCACGTTTATTATATAAAAATATTCTGTATACACAATTGAGTTTTCTTTTAGTTTAGAAATTGTGATTTTTTGGTTTTTTTTTTTAGTGGCAAAAATTGTTATTTTTTTTTTTTTTTGGTTTTTTGTTTTCTTAATTTTATGTGTGTGTTTTTTAAAAAAAAAATCAGGATTCTTAAAATCTGTTGTTTTTGTAAAATAACAGTATTAAAATTTATTTTTAAAAAAAAATAGTTTTTTTTTGCATTTTTATTATTTTTTTTTATATTAATAGTTTATCATTATTTTTATTTGTATATATCAAATCTTTTTTTATTGTAAGTGTTTCAAGAGTATGGGTTTGTATTTTGATATTTTGTGTGTACACTGTTAAGTATACATTTTATTTTCTTCATTAAAAAAGAAAATAAAAAGTTTCATTATGTTATTAGTTTCCTTGGGGAAAAAAATATTCTGTATATACAATTGAGTTTTCTGTTAGTTCAGAAATTGTGATTTTTGGGGTTTTCTTTTTTTTTAGTAGCAAAAATTGTGATTTTTTTTTTTGGTTTTTTGTTTTCGTAATTTTATGTGTGTGCTTTTAAAAAAACAATTTAGCATTCTTAAAATCAGTTTTTTTTTTAAAATAACAGTATTAAAATTTATTTTTAAAAAAAAATAGTTTTTTTTTTGCATTTTTATTATTTTATTTTTTGTATTAATAGTTTTTTATTATTTTTATTTGTATATATCAAATCTTTTTTTATTGTAAGTGTTTCAAGAGTATGGGTTTGTATTTTGATATTTTGTGTGTACACTGTTAAGTATACATTTTATTTTCTTCATTAAAAAAGAAAATAAAAAGTTTCATTATGTTATTAGTTTCCTTGGGGAAAAAAATATTCTGTATATACAATTGAGTTTTCTGTTAGTTCAGAAATTGTGATTTTTGGGGTTTTCTTTTTTTTTAGTAGCAAAAATTGTGATTTTTTTTTTTGGTTTTTTGTTTTCGTAATTTTATGTGTGTGCTTTTAAAAAAACAATTTAGCATTCTTAAAATCAGTTTTTTTTTTAAAATAACAGTATTAAAATTTATTTTTAAAAAAACAATTTGCTTTTTTTTTGCATTTTTATTATTTTATTTTTTATATTAATAGTTTATTATTATTTTTATTTGTATATATCAAATATTTTTTTATTGTAATTGTTCCAAGAGTATGGGTTTGCATTTTGATATTTTGTGTGTACACTGTTAAGTATACGGTGTGGTAGGAGTTTAAATAGATGGTTATGGAAGAAAAGAAAGAGATTTGATTTGGTCTAGTAGGATTGCAAATAGATGGTTATGATAAATAGAATTTTGATATGATTTGGTTAAACTTAAAATTATAAATAATATTAATTTCAATCATCAACTAAGAAAACATCACGTTTATTATATAAAAATATTCTGTATATACAATTGAGTTTTCTGTTAGTTCATAAATTGTGATTTGTTGGTTTTTTGTTTTCTTAATTTTATGTGTATGTTTTTAAAAAAAAGACTTTCTGGGTTCATCTTTTCATCTTTGCACCAGTTACACCAGTTGCAATGGAGTTCCTGAGGAAGAAAAGAAAAGAGATTTGATCTAGTGTGGTTCACTCTATGGTAGGATTGCAAACTGATGGTTATGGTAAATAAAATTTTGATATGATTTGGACAAACTTCAAATTATAAATAATATTAGTTTGAATCATCAACTAAGAAAACATCATGTGTATTATATAAAAAGATTTTGTATATACAATTGAGTTTTCTATTAGTTCAGCAAATGAAGATGGACGGGGCTGTAGACACCCCATTTTTGACCGTCTTCAAGACTTGGATGTCACCGCTTGAACACTTAGTGATCATCCATGTTTCTGTTCATCTTGAGTTCCCGGAGGCCTCGGCTACGCGCCTTGCCTCAGGATCTCTCGACTCGACCATTTTGTGTCTGGTTTTGCACCAAACACTTGTGTTTTTGCTTTGGAGGGCAGGGAATGGCTTTTGGGACATCCCCACACTCCACCGGCCATGGCTTGAGGCCACCATTGTCTGTACAATTATTTTAAAAAAAAATGTAAAATAAATAAATTGTATGTACAACTTACAAAAAGGTTTAACTTTGTTATTTTGTTGTTTTTTTCCAATCAACTAAGAATATGCAGTATGCATGTGTAGAGGTCTGTGCATCACAGTAATTTATAATCTGCAACACACTCGGTTCCGTCTGGCTGTGCTTTCGAGGTGGTTCTGGTTTGATTCCCTTACAACCCTTCGAATTTCAATTTACAACTCGCAAGGGATAAGATTTCAATTTACTCCTTCAATTTCTACGTAGACTTTATTCTCTCTTTGATCTCTCTCTTTACCTTTCTCTCTCATCTGTGGTGGCTTCGCGATAAAGAAGAATGGTTCGATCATGGAATTGTCCGGGACTGATTTGTTTCAAATTGGGATAGTTCATGTGTTTGATTAGAAGAAGAATGCTATTTGAGAAATAAATAAAACAAGTAATTTATAATGAAAAACGCCAAACCCACCAAAATAATGATAACATATTAACTCATTTGTTTCAAATTGGGATAGGTACAAAATTAGATGCATTCTTTATTTGTTTATTTATTTTCAAATAATTTTTAAATTAAATTGTTGATCTGAAAACACAGTGACAAGAGATTCAGGGAATTCTTTGGCATCACAGTAATTTATAATCTACAAGATATCTAAGAAATTATTGAGAGGCGTTAGAATTCCATAGAGAAATTGATGGATTCGCAAAAATTATGATTTATATCACTTGGGAGAACAGGAAAGTAGGTATTTGCAATTTGTGAAGCTTAGATGGAACACATACTTGACTTCTATGTTTTAGGAGAAT
Organism: Camellia sinensis; assembly: GCF_004153795.1. NCBI lineage: Eukaryota > Viridiplantae > Streptophyta > Magnoliopsida > Ericales > Theaceae > Camellia > Camellia sinensis. The sequence continues at coordinate 183,940 of NW_021025936.1, read as the reverse complement.
CAAGGCAAGTGTGTAGTGGCGTTTTAATTGTTGTGTGACTTTCATCTATTTCAAGCCATTTAATATTATTAGCCAAACTTGAACGGATTAATTATTTTTTTGCTGCTCAATCACTCTCCAGCAGAGCACGTCCCAGACATGCTTACTTTATTATGTTTGATTGCTATCACTTTACTTTCAATTGATCTCACAAACACATTCGGTTCCGTTTGGCTGTGCTTTCAGGGTCTCACTCTTCTCAAACTAAAGGTTCGCTCACTCTTCTCAAACTAAAGGTAAAGGTTCACTCACTTTTCTACTATTTTCTGTCATGTGTTGTTTCGAATGTGGTGAATTCACTCCAATGTTTCGCTGAATGTTTATATAAATTTTTTGAATTTTCTATAAATTGGTGTATTCACTCCTTACTCTTTCAAAAAAAAAAAATCTATGACCACCCACATTTTCTCAAACGTGTAGAAACCCACAAACCACATTCACCAGACTCTGTTGCCTAAGAAGGTGGGTAAAGGGAAATGGGATATCGGTTCTGCTTCTCAGGAGTTTTAGGAGCTAACTAGACTTATGTGATGTACAATGGTTTTTCTCTTTTTGGTTTTTCTTTTTAAAAATCTATTGCGGCTTTATGGGTATAGCTCCTTTTGGGGGTATATGAATCAAAGTTACTACAGTTTTGATGGGTGAAGTTTGATGTCAATTGTGATTTTTTTTTTTTTTTTCCTTTTGGGGAATTTTGTGGTTGATGGCTTTATGTCAATTGATTAATTTATCCAATATGTACCAAATCTTTAGATCAACAATGCTTGGAAATCAAGTTTGTTTAGATACTGTAAACAAACATGCAAGTTGGTTATAGATCCTCAAGTTCAAATGTGAAATTTGGATCACTAGCCCAGTTAACCTCTGCATGGAAAATGTGTAAGACCAAAATATAAGAGTGCCCACGTTTCTGGACGACAAGACAAGTTGAAAAAATATTTTAAAAAAAATAAATGAAATATTTAAAAATAGTTAATGTTTTTTATTAGAGGAAAAAAATAATGAACGTTTTAAAGTTTATTTTAACTTTTTAAATTTTAGAATTAAAAAAAAATTATCTTTTAAGAAGGACCGATAAAGTAAAACATTATGATGTTTGTTAATCATCTTAATCGCACTTCGGCATCAAAACGACTTGAGAGGAGTCTACAACTATAGATGAATATAAACAATAGTGTTATTAAGCTACCAACAATATCTTAAATTAAAATTAGATTTGAGCTCCATCTGTATTTGAAAAACTTGCCTTGATTCATTAGCCTAGACAAAACCAAAAATTGTATATCATTCCTCCATCCAAGACCAATGCTGGAATCTTACTCCCAGAGAAGACCTCCAAGGTGATATTCATTCATTGCCCAACAATTACCCTCATTCTCTTGCCAATTCTAGATTTTGATCATATTTTTTCTCTGAAATTATTGTTTTCCGTTTCTGCGTATTGTTTAAATCTGTACAATTTCATGCTTATTTGATAAAAATGACCTATTATTAGATATCTAGATCTAGGTTTGAGTTAATTGATTTTTTTTTACTTGAAGTAAGGTTTTTATTGTGATATTTGTTCTTCTCATTCTTGGCACTCTCTAATATCTTGTTGTTAGTTGTTAGCCCAAAACTACTGTTTGGTTGCTGAGAAAGCAAAGAAAAATGAAAGAAAACAAAATTAGAGTATCATGCTTTTTGTTCTTTATGTCAGTAAAATTACCAGAAGTAATAAAATTAGACAACCTACAAGACACCTGAATTTCTGTGGTTTAGCATTGAGAGAAATGTTTAGTTTTATGGTCTTATGGATGAATCAACTGTACCCATTCAGAATGATTTCTCAGGATTTATGTTATTCACAGATGATTGATATTGTTTTAGGAAAACATTTTTTACACATACATCTTTGCAATCTGTGTGCTGAGTCTTAAGAAGCTTATGGGTACTTGGTAGGTCTTACTTTAAATTTTTTTAATATGAATTCTGTCTCTCACATATAGTAATTTGGGGGAGTAAAATTAATTATACAAATAAGAAAATTGGCTAAATCTTTAGTGCTCCTCTCTTTATTTGATTTTTATTTTTTAATAAGTTGTTGTTCATAGAAAATTGGCTAAACCATTAAAGGCATCCAACTTCTTTAATGAGCTGGTGTGCATTTTAATTTTAATTTCTTTTAAATTGCAGAGCACTGGCTAGTGTGCATTATTTGATATTTAACTTTTTTTATATTTGATTTGTTTGGAATTGTAAAGTACAGTCTGTTAAATATATTTTTATAACTGTATTTTAATCTTAATATTATTTATACCGTGCCTTTAGGCATGGGTATACGCTAGTATATATATATATATATTATAGAAAGTTTATAAAATATTTATTAAGTTTTCAACTGATTTGTAGTTATTTTTATAGATAATTCTATTACACACACCTTTTACTATTTTCTTATTTAGTAAGAGGTGTGTATCCTTAGTTATTCTATTTTCTTATTTAGTTATAACTAAATTTTTTATTTTATTTATTTATTTTTCTTTAGTTAAAGCATTTCCAATGGAGGTGCCAAAGGTATAATTTGGCAAATGTAAAAATTTTAAAATCTGTTTTCGAGTTTTTAATTTATATTTTTTGATTTTTGGTGAATTTTTTTAATTTTATTGAAAAAGAAAAAAGCTATATTACTGTTCATTCCAAGGGTCGGCCCATCTCTCGCTGGTGGACTCCAAATTTTACATAAGGCCCATATTTTGTGGGAATTATTAATGGGGAAATTACATCCTAGTGAGATGTAGAATATAGAGATATATATATTATAGAAAGTTTGTAGAATATTTATTAAGTTTTCAACTGATTTGTAATTATTTTTATAAATAATTCTTTTATACATACCTTTTACTATTTTCTTATTTAGTAAGAGGTGTGTATCGTTAGTTATTCTATTTTCTTATTTAGTTATAACTAAATTTTTTATTTTATTTATTTATTTTTCTTTAGTTAAAGCATTTCCAATGGAGGTGCCAAAGGTATAATTTGGCAAATGTAAAAATTTTAAAATCTGTTTTCGAGTTTTTAATTTATATTTTTTGATTTTTGGTGAATTTTTTTAATTTTATTTGAAAAGAAAAAATCTATATTATTGTTTATTCCAAGGGTCGGCCCATCTCTCGCTAGTGGATTCCAAATTTTACATAAGGCCCATATTTTGTGAGAATTATTAATGGAGAAATTACATCCTGTTGAGATGTAGAATATATATATATATATTATATGTATCCTTAGTTATTCTATTTTCTTATTTAGTTATAACTAAATTTTTTATTTTATTTATTTATTTTTCTTTAGTTAAAGCATTTCCAATAGAGGTGCCAAAGGTATAATTTGGCAAGTGTAAAAATTTTAAAATCTATTTTCGAGTTTTTAATTTATATTTTTTGATACCATTTTCCTTATATATATAGATTGGAAGTTTGAAGTTTTCACAATCATTGTTTTAAAAAAACCATTTTCCTTATATATATAGATTGGAAGTTTGAAGTTTTCACAATCATTGTTTTAAAAAAACCATTTTCCTTATATATATAGATTGGAAGTTTGAAGTTTTCACAATCATTGTTTTAAAAAAACCATTTTCCTTATATATATAGATTGGAAGTTTGAAGTTTTCACAATCATTGTTTTAAAAAAACCATTTTCCTTATATATATAGATTGGAAGTTTGAAGTTTTCACAATCATTGTTTTAAAAAAACCATTTTCCTTATATATATAGATTGGAAGTTTGAAGTTTTCACAATCATTGTTTTAAAAAAACCATTTTCCTTATATATATAGATTGGAAGTTTGAAGTTTTCACAATCATTGTTTTAAAAAAACCATTTTCCTTATATATATAGATTGGAAGTTTGAAGTTTTCACAATCATTGTTTTAAAAAAACCATTTTCCTTATATATATAGATTGGAAGTTTGAAGTTTTCACAATCATTGTTTTAAAAAAACCATTTTCCTTATATATATAGATTGGAAGTTTGAAGTTTTCACAATCATTGTTTTAAAAAAACCATTTTCCTTATATATATAGATTGGAAGTTTGAAGTTTTCACAATCATTGTTTTAAAAAAACCATTTTCCTTATATATATAGATTGGAAGTTTGAAGTTTTCACAATCATTGTTTTAAAAAAACCATTTTCCTTATATATATAGATTGGAAGTTTGAAGTTTTCACAATCATTGTTTTAAAAAAACCATTTTCCTTATATATATAGATTGGAAGTTTGAAGTTTTCACAATCATTGTTTTAAAAAAACCATTTTCCTTATATATATAGATTGGAAGTTTAGAGTTTCTACAATTATTGTTCTTAAAAAGGCTATTTTCCTTATAAACAAAAGAAATTATACAAAAAAATTGTACAAAATACGGTGATAAAAGTGCTTTTATTTAGTTCAAATCAAAAGATTCATTAAAAGGACTTACAATTTTTAAAATATTTCTATCACACCATTCTTATGAATTTTTTATTTGCAAATAATTTTCATTTAGTAGAATATGTTCTGCATGCTTTGTGCAGGAAATAAATTAAAAAATCAACATGCCTTTTTGTAGCAAACCTGCAAAAGATAAGATTACGAGTTATTTAGGATGATTTAAATAAGTGTAATTTTGTTTTTATAAAAAAAATGTGCAGAAAATTTGGAAGATAATGCGATCTAAAAAAAATAAAATGTTATATTAAGTATCAATCAATCATTTTATTTCACAAAACTATTTATTAAACTAGATAAACATTTTAAGTAAATTAATTCTTTTCATCTCATAAAAAAATTAGACAATTAAAATATCACTAAAAAAATCAAATTTCCAAATGCACACTTAGGCCTCATTTATCAAAAATAAAAATAAAAAAGCCAAAACAATTTCAGCTCGTACAAAAAATATATATATTTCCATTTACTCTACCTCTTGTATTTTTTTTTGTGTAAAAAATTAAAAATTTATTTTAAATATATTATTTTTTATCTCATATTTTAGTTTAAAAAAAATATTTAAAAAAAAAATCATCTCCCAAAATAACCCTTTATAAAGTGTTTGGAATCACATAAAAAAGTCATATTATCTTTAGTAATTTTTTATTTAGAAGAATGTCAAAAATAAATAAATAAATAAATAATTTATATTCACCTCAAGTAAACGAATTCAAAAATTTTATTTTTTTATTTTTGAAAAGTTATATAAGAAAATTTTAAAAGTCAAAATAAGCAAAAAAAAAATTCATTATTTTTATTTATATATATTTTTATAATAATTATTTAATTTTTAATGTCTTTAAAAGGCTGATTTTTTATTAAAAAAAATAAAAAGAAAATAACTTAAAGATGAAAATAAATCAAAAATAAAATCAAGCGAACCCCAACAAACATACAATTAGCATGGGCAACGCGAGACAAGTAAAATTATTTTAAGAAGATAGTTAAAAATTAATTTTTTAATTTATTTTAAATATGTAAAAAATATGAGAAGCAATATAATCTAAATTAATTTAAAAATTAACAATAAATAATGATCGAATAAACAATTAGAGAGAGAAAAGACATTTAGAAATGACAAAATTTATAAAGAAAAACAAGCACGGTCTTAAATTCCAACACACAGTACAAATAAAATTACCATCTAAAAAAACACAAAAAAAATAACTCGAAAAGACAATTTATGAAGAAAAACAAGCACGGCGGAACGCGCAATCCAACGCCGTTCGCCGGTTTTTGTTTGGTTCGCTTTTGCATTTGCGATTCTTTTCCTTCTCACAGTGTAGCCGACGGCGGAACCCTTCCGACGCCGTTCGCTGGTTTTCCGGCAATCAACTATTGCGATTCTTTCCCTTCTCAGTGAGCGTGATCGATTGGAACGTGATCGATGACCTCATACCGGTCGGTGAGGACCCAGAAGAAGATTCCAAGGCAGACTCAGTTGAGAAGAAAGAAGAATCAGACTCGACGTTTGAAAACAGCACTATTGCTGTGACTTCGACAGCAGAAATTATAGTGGAACCCCCCAACAACAAGACCTACATAAGACAGGTCGGTGATAAGGGACAGGAGGAGCAAAAAAACCAAAAACAACCCTTTCCAATACATTGTCGTTTGAGAGAGAGAGAGAGAGAGTTGGGGTAGGCTTATGACTTCGAGAGCAAAAATGGTTGAGGAGCCCCCCAACAACACTACCCACATAGGCAGGTCAGTGATGAGGGACAGGAGGGCAAAAAAAACCAAAAGCAACCATTTCCAATACATTGTCGTTTGAGTGAGAGAGAGAGAGACAGTTAAGAGGGACTGAAACGAGTCGCTTACACAGAGAGCTCTATTCACATAAGAGAATGCATACAGGTTATGCTCTGCTTCCAATAAATATTGGAGTTTCAGAAATTATTTTTTATGGTATGGTGTGGGTTTCTAATTCCATTCCATTTCACAAATTCCATATTCTTATTTGGATGTTTTCTTCTAAATTAGTTGTTCAAAACTTCCATTATGGTGTGGGTTATATTTCTATTTTATGTGTTTTCTCTTACTAATTTGACTAGTATGTATGTACTGTACTCTACTGCAGGTCAACATAGAAAATGGTCTTGACCCGTCCATAGGGAAGGCAACAATGCAAGCAGCCCAAGAGGTGGCTGAAGGAAAGCTTAATGACCATTTTCCACTTGTGGTGTGGCAGACTGGCAGTGGGACTCAAAGCAACATGAATGCCAATGAGGCAAGTAAACATTTATGAATCTTTGGTTTTTGGTTTCATGTTTTTCTAATTTTGTATGCTACTAACACCCAATTTGCATTGGTGGAATTTTAAAAAAACTTTGTTCAAATTTTTGTTGGTCTTCTTTTCTTTATGTTTTTGTTGTTGTGTGTGGACCTGGGGTCATTATGTTCCAAGTTTAGTCTCATATGATAACTTTTAGGGTATGTAGGCGGCTTGGCCTAATTATAAAGGCTTGCTATTAGTGTAGGTGCGGATTTGAGTCACGGGTGATTCAAGCAACCCTTGGCTCGACCATTGGGGGCAACTTAGGTGCTCACCCAAGGCCCTGCATGAAAGGGGGCCTCATTTTTTTTTTATATACAATGTATACATCAGATAAAAATAAAAACAATGTTATAAAGGAAATTGGAAAAAGCAAAAATAGGCAAAAATGATCTCTCTTTATAAGACCTATGTTATCCTTCCTCTCAAGTGGTGTCTACACCTGCATTTTAGTTGACGGGAAATAGGTATTGAATCGCTAATATGGATTACAAGCTTCCTTAATTTCCTAATAATCATGCAAATTTTGTTTAGGCACGTAATGGCACCTAAATTGTCATCTTGCTCTAAGCACACTAAACATCAGTGGACTAGCTTTAAAGTGTTCCATCGATGGTATAAAATATGTAGATCTGTACATAAATATTTATGTGCATCAGCATCACTTTGTGTGTGCTGTATGCCACATAAAATTTGTTTGCATCACGTATATATATACCTTTGCATGTCTATAGTTTATGTTTCAGGTGCGTAAGGTGTTGGACCTGGAACATTTCTAATTTAATAACTATTGAGAGATATAATAATAGGGTAGTTTGTTTTGATATGTATGAAATACGATTTAAAGAGAGATCATTTTTACCTATTTTTGCTTTTTCCAATTTCCTTTATAACATTGTTTTTATTTTTATCTGATGTATACATTGTATATAAAAAAAAAATGAGTAATGGCACCTAAATTGAATTTTGTTTAGGCACGTAATGGCACCTAAATTGTCATCTTGCTCTAAGCACACTAAACATCAGTGGACTAGCTTTAAAGTGTTCCATCGATGGTATAAAATATGTAGATCTATACATAAATATTTCTGTGCATCAGCATCACTTTGTGTGTGCTGTATGCCACATAAAATTTGTTTGCGTCACGTATATATATACCTTTGCATGTCTATAGTTTATGTTTCAGGTGCGTAAGGTGTTGGACCTGGAACATTTCTAATTTAATAACTATTGAGAGATATAATAATAGGGTAGTTTGTTTTGAAACCAATGGTTGAGCCAAGGATTGGTTATGTGGCTGAGTTTTCTCTAACATTTATCTTGTCGATTTGGATTTGCTATTTTGACCCAGAGAGAGGTATAATGATGAGGGTTTTTGTTTTCACTAAGAGAAATGTATAGTGATTAAGGCCTTTCATTTGTATAATGACAAAGAGTTTGTTTTTTTCTTCATGTTTAACCGTTAACTATACGAGTATTTACTTTTTCTTTTGCCATTTTCTTTGTTATGATGCAGAAAAGGGCAAAGTATAATGATAACTATTGAGAGATATAATAATAGGGTAGTTTGTTTTGATATGTATGAAATACGATTTAAAGAGAGATCATTTTTGCCTATTTTTGCTTTTTCCAATTTCCTTTGTAATATTGTTTTTATTTTTATCTGATATATACATTGTATATAAAAAAATGGGGCCCCCTTTTATGCAGGGCCTTGGGTGAGCACCTAAGTTGCCCAATGGTTGAGCTAAGGATTGCTTGAATCACCCGTGACTCAACTCCGCACCTACACTAATAGCAAGCCTTTATAGTTAGGCCAAGCTGCCTACATAACCTAAAAGTTATCATATGAGACTAAATTTGGAACATAATGACCCCAGGTCCACACACAACAACAAAAACATAAAGAAAAGAAGACGAACAAAAATTTCAACAAAGTTTTTATTAAATTCCACCTATACAAATTGGGTGTTAGTAGCATACAAAATTAGAAAAACATGAAACCAAAAACCAAAGATTCATAAATGTTTACTTACCTCATTGGCATTCATGTTGCTTTGAGTCCCACTGCCAGTCTGCCACACCACAAGTGGAAAATGGTCATTAAGCTTTCCTTCAGCCACCTCTTGGGCTGCTTGCATTGTTGCCTTCCCTATGGACGGGTCAAGACCATTTTCTATGTTGACCTGCAGTAGAGTACAGTACATACATACAAGTCAAATTAGTAAGAGAAAACACCTAAAATAGAAATATAACCCACACCATAATGGAATTTTTGAACAACTAATTTAGAAGAAAACATCCAAATAAGAATATGGAATTTGTGAAATGGAATGGAATTAGAAACCCACACCATACCATAAAAAATAATTTCTGAAACTCCAATATTTATTGGAAGCAGAGCATAACCTGTGTGCATTCTCTTCTATGAATAGAGCTCTCTGTGTAAGCGACTCGTTTCAGTCCCTCCCAACTCTCTCTCTCTCTCTCTCTCTCTCTCATGTGCATTTATTGTTTCTTCTTGATGCAGGCAAAGTTTGCTCGAGACTCGGAAAATTTCCTGGACCAAAGTTAGAGGGAATGAAGTGAAGGTGAAGAGTTACACTTGTACTTACTCAAATGTACCTGTCAAGGAATCTCCTTAACTAGTACATGCATACTTTCCGAGAAGTTATTTGGTAGTCCTGGGACATGGCCCCAACGCCTCTAAGAGCCGCACAATGACATGGGGTCCTCCCCTAAATGCAGGGAGTCTGCATGATCAGGTGGCTTTTGGAAACATTGGGGCAATGCTCACGAGCACCAAATAAAATTTTCTCCTTTCCCTATAATGAGAATACTTAAATGTTTGACAGGTATACCGCAAAGGCTGTTAACCCATTCACAAAACATTGGTTTGGCGTACAAAAAAGAACCTTTTTTTTTTTTTTTTTTTCCGTTAAAGAATGTGTACAGAACCCCTTTCCTTCAATAATGTATATAGCATGTAATTGTGGATCTCAATCTTTTTCCATTTTAACTGGCCCGTGTTGTAACATATATATTCTAACTACAGTTGAGTTGGTTCCGTGCTTAACAAAAAGGACACCAAGAGGTTTTCCATTCACAATGCCGGAATCAAAGTTACTAAATTCTGAATTCATGCCCCAACAATCTATATCAAATACCAGTTTTCTTGATGCATTCCTATTGAGAACTAAGAAGAGGGATCTTAGGTTATATAGATGTTCTATTTCGCCAGTGAAGGGATTCCCACCCTCACTTGTTTGGTAGTGGAATGATTGCTATTTCGATTTGCCTTTCAGAGTGTGAAATGCAGGCCCCAAGTCTTTCAACTTCCTAACTAGAGAACTAGCCCCAGTTGCTCCCTTGCCTCCAGTAGCTCTGACTAGATAGATCAAAACAAAACTGAATTTGCCTCCCCACATAGGCCACCTAAACAAGTAATCATTCATTCCAAATATGAGCTATTCCACATCCTTTAAACTTCCTTCCAAAACACACCACTAAAACGCCTAAACCTAGCGTGGCCATTAAGGAAAGCTAGCAAGTTTAACAGCTATTCCACATGTTACAAAGTTCGCAGTCAACAGTCATTCAACAATGGCAACTTCTCATTTTACAAAAACAAGAAATAGAAAAACCATGAAAAACAGCATGTTTGAAGAATCTTGAAGGGTGCACATAACTCTAATGCTGACTTCAAAAAATGGTTTCTATGAACAATCAAACCAATGAGATTTTTTCAATGCCATTGTAAAGATGTGTTTAAATCATGAATTTAAATAGGAATTTAAAAATGAAAGAGAAAATATGGATGAAATGCAACTACATTTCATTGAAAATTTTCCTTTCCTTTTTTAATCTCCACCCAAATACATGATCCAAACACAGCCTAGCCTAAAGATCTTCTCTACCAAAAGAATTTGTCATACCAAAAGCTTGTAAACTGCCGTTGGCTCAAGAAAAGTATACTAAACCAGGAGCTAATCTTTCAAAGATGCTGAGGTCTGACTAAAGCTATCATCCATGGCGAGCCTCTAAATGCGCCCCAAAATAATTGTTGGACATACTATTCTCAAATTTAAATTTGGTTGGTTTTCTTTGAACACCCCAATTAATTCTCACCTTACCCCCACCAACCCAGCTCACCGGCTGCACATCCGTCAACTCCTCCCCTTCCTTCCCTCCCAAACCCACAGAAAGAGAGGAGAGAGAGAGAGTCGCAAGGGGAAAAGAAAGAATTGCACACAAGGAGGGAGGTGGGGGCAACAGGGAAGGGAAGGGGGTGGAAGGGGCTATAGAGGAGGGAGGGGAGTCATTGAGGAAGCGGGGGAAGGTGGTCAGGAGAGGGAAGAGGGAGTTGCACATGGTGGTCGGGAAGGTGGTCAGGAGAGGGAAGAGGGAGTTGCACATGGTGGTCGGGAAGGTGAGGGTTGGGGGCTAGTGGGGGGAGCAGGAAGCGGGGGAAGGTGGTCAGGAGAGGGAAGAGGGAGTTGCACATGGTCGGGAAGGTGGTCAGGAGAGGGAAAGAAGGAGTTGCACATGGTGGTCGGGAAGGTGAGGGTTGGGGGCTAGTGGGGGGAGCTGGAGTGGCTGCTAAAGGTGGTGCCGGTGCCAGCAAAAAAGGGAGAAGAGGTAAAATGGAATTTAGGGTTTTGTCCCTTTTGGCAATTTAACTAAGGAATGAATGGTATTAAAAACAATTATGGAAGGTGGGGTGCATTTAGAGGCTCCCTCAAGCATGCTATGAGCTCCAACATAACAATCTGCAAGATGCATCCCTGTCCTCCTCCAAACCAAGAAATAAGAAGTAAAACTAATCCATGACAATTCCACAAAATCAAAAAGAAAAATTCTGTTTATTGATCCTTTCAGCTGTGGATTACAGCATATAACCAAATTCCAATTCCTATATGTCTCTCTATATTATGAGAAAAATAAAAATGTGTTCCTTGACCACTATCTCAATACAAGACATATATTAACATGAATGTCAGGGCACGAAGCAAAGACATAGTAGCTTAATAACTTTAGCTAGAAGTTTCAGCATCCATCTTTTCATGCATTGCCTTGTAGCACTGAAGACTGCAAAGAGGAAGCTTTGACTTAGAATCTCGATACTTGTACGGGTTCGTACAAGATGGGCCAGCACATCTTTCACGCGGTGGTGGATAACTGAAAATCCAGATTAAAATCCTCAAAACCATTACAGGTTAACATCAGAAGCATTTGAAAATTTCACCAAACAATATATATTGTGATTGAGTTGTGGACAGGTGCAGCAAGGAATCCTCAATTGAGAGGGTCGAAAGAAAGGCATGGAGCAGATTTTGCACAGGCAAATGGTGGGTCAAACCAAGTTTAAATTAAATAATTATTAACATATAACTCAATATAGAACAACTGACTCAATCAAAAATTATACGAGACTAGTCTAGATTTAGACATGTTATTCACTTCGCATAAGCCAATGGCCCTGTTTGGAGCAACTTAACTTACTGAGGTTGCTCATGTTTTTTTATTTTGAACTTGAGAGCTGTTTGGTGCAATGCAACTTTTGCTTATAGTTGATGACATAAAAACATCTTAAATAAGTCGAAAAAAACTTATTTTTAGGAAGCTGAGGGAGGGATATGTTTTTAGTTGTTCAGCTTTCTAATTATCAACTTTCATCTTGTAAGTTGAATCAAACATGCCCTATGTAATCATTTGAATCTTATTCAATGTGGTAGACCCAGAAATCTTCTTAAGTACAATTAAAAAACTATAGGAATCCACATAATAAACAATTCTCTCTCTAGAAGAATTTAAGCATTTTTTTTTAATTTAATATAATTTTACACCAATCAAATAGCCTATATTCCCAAATTAAATTTTTTGGGACGTAAACATGAGACATTTTGAAAGACAACCTTGATACAAAATTGGAATCTTTTATTTTTTTGGGGTGCCAGATTAGTTTGGGGGGCATTGCAATAAGGAACCCAAAAAAAAAATTGAAAAATTACACTCACATAAAAGTTGGATTTAGCAAAATTTAAGAGGGGCCAAGACAGGTTTCACAAAAACAAAGCACACAAATAATCACAGACCAATAAACAAACCCAAGAGAAGGAAAAAGAAAAAGGGAACACTACCTGCAAGGCTTGGGATTGAAAATACTAGGCAAACCCATATCATTTGAGAATGTAACAACAGTACTAGAAGGGCCAATAACCCATCTAATGGTGTTTGATGCAAGTGTCCGTGCACTGGCAGCCCTCTCCTGCATGATAAATATTGATAACAAAATTAAAAGATGTAACTTCACAACAACATATAGAGGAACAGAAATTATTTGCAAATTATAGTACCTGTTCCAATTCTTCCCTGCGCTTCTTCAATTTATCTTCGCGCTTCTTTCGGCTGGAATCTTGCCCAAGTATTTTCCTAATTGCCTCAGCCTAGAGAAATCCATCAAAAAATGCTCTTTTCCACTTCAGAATATCCCAAATATATACAAGATAAACAACAAGAAAATAAAGAACAAACAAAAGGCAAACCTCTGATTCCCGAGCAGCCTTCTCAACTTGCAGTCTGCGTCTTTGAGCAGCCTCGGCTTTCTTCAGTTGCTGCTCCAGTTCAGATAGCTGTTCCTTTTGCTCTGTGGTGAGCAACCAGAATCAAATTCAATGGCTTTTATCAAACAGAAATGTTCTTACAAACAGTTATGAAGCTAAAAAATAAAAATAACAAATAACAAATGCAATAAACACTAACTTCGAGGAGGGGCAGGTGGTAATCCATTGGGGAACTCGATAATGCTTGCACCAGATGCAGAAGAGGCATCTTTGCTGGACAAAAGGGCTCGCTGGCGATTTGTGAGAGCCAATTCCTTCCTGATTTCAATTGCTGAATCAATTGAGTCCTTCCTCAACTTCTTCTTCTTCTTGCCTTCAGGCTCTCCATCAGATCCGATTTCTTCATCCTCCTCATAATCTGTGTCGTCAGATCCTCTTTCTGATCTGGACTTCTTACTGTCTTTACTTGACCTCGAAGAGACAAAATTTTCCAAAATCTCACCATGCTTAGAATTCTTAGGAACCCTAGAAATTCGTTGGTGTTTCTTGCTTGATTCTTCCTCAAAATCTTTATTTCCTGCAGCAACCTTGGAATATTTTAATTTCTCAAGGTATCTAATCTCATCATCCTCATCCTCTTCATCAAATGCCGCATCCAATACACGCCTCTTTGGCACCCTCTTGCTTTTACGAACTGGCTCCAACTTCTCACCTAGGTTTCCCGATGCATTCTTTTCAGGAATCTTCCCCATTGAAGAATCCTCCTTCCCACGACTAGAATTGCCTCTCGTATAATCCTTCCAGGGAATTCCTTGCAAACCACTGTTCTGATCTGGAGGAGAATCATCATCAGAAATGTCCTGGAAGTTAATTAAAATAAAAATAAAGAGAGTTAAAAATGGACAGATTGCATGGATTCCAAATGTTACTATGTAACAGAAAGATTTATTTGGCTATTTAACACGTATTAATACAAATTAATTATTTTCCATACTTGTTAGTAGCATAAGACAAATTTTTCCAACCACTAATTGAATCACATATAGGTTGGACAAATAATCTATGCCACCATGTAATCCCAAGAATCAAGTAAATAACTAAGAATTGGTCAATTAAGTTTCTTAACTAATTTGCATATCCAGCTTATAAACCAATTTTTTCTTTTTTGGACGCCAGAGGATAATCCCTTGCGACATTTGATGTTTGGCTGCTGAAACGAAATGTTGAGGCTAATACATTGCTTTATTTAAGTGATCTTTTCACTAATTAATTGGAAACCAAACAATTTCATTTTTCCTTCTCTCAATCTTTGAAGTTATTTTTAAAAGGAAAAAAAAAAAAAAAACAGGGAAAAAAAAAAAAAAAAAAAAAGACTACAACTGACAAAAGGTGCATAAGTAAAGGCTACTTGCAATTTATCCTCATCACAAACCCGTATCCAACACAAAATCACAAACCATTACTCATGTGAGAAGGTCAAGCTTAAATTGGTAAAAAAAAAAAAACATACAAACTCATGCACATAATGTACTGACTCTTAATTTTGAACTAGATACAATCATTATAAACCTGGAGAATCAGCTTAGGCCGTGATCGAGGAGCATCTGAAGTTCGAGCACATTTTGTAGAAAGCCCACTACCTGACACACCATGTGACTTGGACTTTGTTTGAATCGTGCGTGTGACACCACCAACCTTAAGCTTAACCATTTTAACCATGTTGTCATTTTTGACTCCATCCCCATTCATTCTTGAGTTCCCAGAATTCTGATTTTCACCATTCCTAGTTGTTGACTGCAATTCAAAGCTTCCCTTCATCTTAGTCGTGGTTTTCCAATTAGCAGGGGCAAGGGCGCCTTCACTACACCGTTGGTGATTCAACCCATTTCCTCCTTGATCATCACTGTCTCCAAAATCTCTATCACCGTATGATAAACTATGTGATCTATCCTCCTTAATCTTTTTAAGAGGGTATTCACCTGCTTTGATAGCAGAACCATTCAAAGTACAAAGGTTAAGATTGAACTCTTTCCTCCTAGAATTAGTGTCAAACCTTGTATTCTCCTCACTGGAGGTCTTGCTCACATCATCTGAAGGTGGCGTAGATGATAAAGGTGACTGATCACGAGTTTCAGGAAATGGAAGTGACTCCAGTCTAGGTCGGCGGGAATTTTGGCTCCTCTTCTTTCTCATAGTGTTACCTAATCCTTCAAATCGAGGGCCGCCAGGCTCTTCCATCGTGAAAACTCAGGAAAGGACCTTAAAGCCCAATTCCCTTAACTCTAATCAAAGCCACCAAATATTGGAGCAATTTTGAAATACTGCACCAAATATATGAAATCAATAAGCATCGAATGAGCAAATCTTTGAAAATTACTAGTTCAATCTTAAAATACCATGCACAAAGAAAGCATTCACACGAAAATATTCCCTAAAAAATACAATCTTTAAAAATAAAAATAAAAAGAGTTAAAAATTAATAAATGAACCCAAAATTGTTAAGAATCAGTAAGTACCAATAAACAAAGCAACCGCCCACAACATATCCATGTATAGACAAATCGGAATTAACAGAAACATATGATTGCTTTATCAAAGAGTAACGAAAAATCCGACTAAAATATATAAACACCACTATCGACAATTGAGCACCCAATAACAGATTATCAGTACATCCATATGACCAAAAGCTAAAAACTTTAATTTAACAAAATAATGATAATTCAAATTAAAACCAAACAATTAGTTGCAAACTGTGAATTCAATGACGGGAAAGATATTTAATATATATGTATATATATATATATTATAACAAAACAGTAAGACAATTGTCCACTAAAAATATATTTAAAAAACAATCCAATTATATGTCAACCAGAGTAATCGCATTCAATAATTGACATGAATCAAACCCCTTCCAAATCTAAAGCAAAAACAGATGAAATCCACCAAACCCACATACATCAAACCATCCCCACCCAAAAAAAAATAAAAATTTAAAACTAAAAACAAAGAAATTACACACCTATACGAAATACATTCATCGATCATCACCGATAAATAGACACCAACAAATCCAAAAGAGATCAAATACAAAATTCCCCAACAAATCAACAGAAACCCAGATACATACCTCGACGTTGAACGATAATTTGTACAGCCGCGAAAAGAATTCGAAGAACAGCCCCAAAAGGGGTAGAGAAGAAAGGATGGTAGAGAAGAAGAGGGAGAGACGATGAGAAAATGGGAGAGAGAGAGAGAGAGAGAAGGGGGCGTAAATGGGTCAGGGTTAGGGTTAGGGTTAGGGTTAGGGTTAGAGAAAGAGGAGTTGTGGGGGTTAGTAATAGTATGATGAGTATAGTGGTAAAGGAGAGGACTCGTAATCTTCTCCATTTTTTTCTTGTACCACATAAACATATACAAAACACAGTCTCACACACACAACACAACCCTGTGATTTGTTGGATCGGATGAGCCCTGACTCGGTCACCCGACTCAGTCCCCAAGTAAACCCACCTCACCTCTCTCTCTTCTCTCTCCCTCTCTCTCTTCTTTCTCTCTCTTCGCCCCTCTTCCTTTTTATTTCCCTCCTCTTCTTTCTACACACGCACGATTATGCTGCAAGTAGGTGCGCATGTTAAGGTCCTACGCACCCCCTCCGTTTATGTTAGCGCCTTTTCTTCTCAAATATTATTTTTATAAATATATTTGGATAAATTATAAATATTAACTTAAAATACAAATTGCCTTATTATAAAAATTATATTATATTCCTTTAAATTTCTAATCATATAACAAATGATATATTTTCTTAATAAATTATTAATTTAAATTATTTTATTATTACATATAGGAATAATTAGAGATTTTTTTAATTAATTAAATAATTTTTTTGACAATGGTGTATTTATAATTTTCAAAATTATACAAGACAATTTATGTCACAACCCGCTCCATGTACCTAAAGGTTAAGTATCGTGATAACCAGTAACTAAAGTTACATCCGGTCAATTCTTAAACAAATTAATAAACGCAAACGGAAATAATATTTAAGTGAATGTACTAAAATAATCATCAGAGCTTCTGTTTTTATTACAAAATTTATTGACCAAAAATGCCGATATTTACATATAAAAATATTATAAAGGTTCTGTGAGTGTCTATTCCGTAGCCCCGCGTCCAAGACTTTCCAAAAGCTATTTTTGAATTGCATTGTTTCCTGAAAATTGGTAAACAACTATAAGCACATAGCAAAGTGAGAAATATTATGCCAAGAGTATAAAGAATACAAAATAGCCATGGATAGCTATGTAACTAAAATATTTAAAATAATTTAGTCTGAACAAATAATCATTTAAGTAGCAAAACTGAAATTATGTAAATAAATAATCATAACCACAGTACCGAACAGAACAGAACAGAACAGATGTCACAGGAGTGATAGTCAAAACAGAGGTCAATGGATTCGTAACAATACAGAGGTATGGATTCAAGAGGTAACTCGTACGGATTATAAAGGTAGCTCCCACAATAGTGTAGCACCTATCTCCGCGCTACACTTTGCTCCATACAGAACAAAGGTCAATAGATCCATGACAACAGAGGGTGACAAAGTGACCAAACAGAGGCAATGGTTATTTAAGTCCCCCAAGGCGTGGGACTCCCGTAGTGGTACTTACAAAACATAATTATTTATAAAGTCATTATCAAATATTCTTTAAAATTTAAACAAATATATCTATGGTTTTCATTTTAACAAATAGAGTTCAGAAATTAATCAATATAATTGAAATATTAATATAATTTATAAAACATAACTTGTATAAATAAATATGGTAAGTCAAAACATACGTAAAATATATTATGGTCACTCAAGATATAATATAACTCACTTTAATATTAACCTTTACTATTTTCTTCTTATTTTTGCTACCCTCTTATTGTTGTTCCTTTGTTCTCCTTTTCCCCTTTTATTTCCTTCGTCCTATTCACTTATGCTGTGTTTGGTTGGGGGATTTGGAGAGGGATTTGGAAAGGAAAATGGAAAAGGTAGGTGAAATGTGAATAAATCATGCCTATATTTTGAGACTATACCAAAATCAAAGTCAATAAAAACCTAACCAAACTTGCTGTTTAAATCGTATTGGATCGCAATTTTACTTTTTTGTTTTTGAGACATCCTTTTATGGAATGGGGGATACTGCTGTGCCCCAAGGCACAACAGTTGCTACTGTCCCCTTGTGGGAGATTATTTTGAATGTTTTTCGATTATCTGAAACGTTCACATTGTAGGGCTCGTCGAGTAGGTCATCCAGGAAAAAAATCAAGCTGATTGGATACTTGTAGCCCTATAACCAAAGCATATTTGTTTTTATAAAAATTAACGGTTAACGTAATTTTCATAAATTTTTTAAAACAATTTGAACTTGATCATGAGGTTATGAATATCCGATTAACTTAATTTTTTATATGAATAATAATCTTAACGAACCCTATAATATGAACGGTTCAGATTATTGAAAAATACTCAAAAAAATCTCCGCTAAGGGAACAGCAGTAACTGCTGTGCCTTGAGCAGTACCCCCGTGTCCTCCTTTTGTATACACAACCGGGGGGGGTTTGCATTAATGGCCTAAATTGCTGAATCACTTACCATAAACCTAGAAAACTCAGATGGCTGCGGTTTTATTAGTCCAGCACACACACACTAAATTTGTTATTATTGATTTTAGATTTGTTATTATCAGATTTATTATAAGATTTGTTTTATTTATTTTATTCTTAGGAATTGTTTGGAATGTCTTAAATAAGTGTATTTTTTTATCTTTGTGAACTAAAAAGTTGAGAAAAAAAATATAGATGTTTGGGTTAATTTTTTGACTTTTTATGAAAAAAAGTGTATTAAAAAATTGTATAAATTAGTGTGTATGAAAAAATTAAGATTGAGAGTTGTGCAGCCGTAATTTTTGACTTTTGGTGAATAATTTTTTAACTTTTTGAGTGACTTTTTGATTTTTTTTACACTTCCCAAACTTGGCCTTAGTATTATTTATTTTTTATGATTATTTATTTATTTAACTTGTGATGTCATTTTACTTTGGCCCAATTCTTAAAATAATTATATACCTTTTTTTCCCGATAATATATAATTCATAATTTAATTACACTTTATCTCATATACCCATAATATTTAATATTTTATTTTACTCTTACGGAATATTTAATTAAACATTTAGAGTTTTTTCATTTATAATTCAATAATACTAAAATTAAATTTAAGGAACAATTTAAATTTTCAGGTTATTACAATTTATATTTTAACCAAACTATAAAGGGTGTATTTATAATTTATCTCAAATATTTTATTCCGACATTCAAATTTCCCCTACTCTTATGGGATTTGTAAATATCACTCATAATTCTATCTTAATCCAAAACGAACCCCAGAATCTTAAATATGTTCTTAATTTGCACCTTTTTATTTTTGGCAAATTTATTAGAAAATCATTTTTCAAGTATTTGTATCGCAATTAGTCCATATGATCTTCTTATTCTAATAAGTCCTATTATTTAGACATTTGATCTATCAAATCTTATTTCTCATATTTAAGGTATTTTATGGACATTTCTACCCTTGCAAATATTTTTTAAACAATAAGTAATTTGGTGATGTGAACATTCATATTTTACAATGTGAATATTTACATTGACGTGTAAATATTCACATTAACAATGTAAATATACACATTGACATGTTAATATTCATATTAATGGTGTGAACATTCACATTGACATGTTAACATTTACATTGATGGTGTGAACATTCACATCACGAAACATTCACACTGTAAATGTAAATATTATTAAGAATATTTTGATAATTATATCATCTATATGACTTATTAGAACATAAAAAAATAATATCAACTAAATAGAATATAAGTAGGTAAAAAATAATTTATGACAAAATACCCTTTATTTTTTGTTATTTTTGTTCTTTCAAAAAAACACTTGGGTAAATTTCACGTTTTCCGAAGGCTAAAGTTTATGAATGATTGGGAACCTCCATCATTAGCTAAAAAATATAAATAATTTTTTTTTAAAATTGACAAAAACTCAAAGAGTTATACTGAAAAGTCAACCATTTTTATTTTTTTTACTTTTTGTATTTTTTCGTAAAAAATTATAAAAAAAAAATTATCCCAAAAATATTATTTTTTTTATCTTTTATTTTAGTCAAAATGTCAAAAAATTACTAAAATAACCTTCTCAAAACAATTCTAAATAAGCATTTTTTTCATTTTGGCCTTCTTTTTTTCTTTTTTTTTTGGACTTTGGGCTTAGAGCATCCACAATGGATGTGTTAAAGTATGTTATATGACAAAAAGTGATAAAAATGGGACCAAAAAATGCGTGTTAAGAGTTTGTTAATTTAGTGAGTAAATAGTGAGTGAATGGTGATACAATGGATATGTTAAAGTGTATGTTAAGGAGTGCGTTAAACAATATATATATATATATATATATGTATGTATATGAATAGTTTGCAGCAACTGGGCCGGATGTCCGGTCGGTTAACCGGTCATACCCTTTTTTTTTTTTATTACTTGAAGGGTTCGAGGGGATGACCGATCGGACGACCGCACGGCACTTTTCTCTCTCTCTATCTCGCTCTCTCTCTCTCTCACACTCGCTGCAGTTAACACATTATTTAACATCTAACACTAATTTTGACCACTAACGTTGCCCTTAGCAGCTCTACTGTGAAGCTTAAAGTGAAAATGACTGGCTAAAATTTAGCAAGGGACACTAATGGATGGCCTAACATATCCACTGCTGATGCTTTTAGTGTTTCTAATTTTTAGTAGTTTGCTCCACACGGAAAAAAAATAAATTTGTCACCAAAAAGACCATTAGCTTTGGATGACAATTTTTTTTTTCTCTTTTATTTAGGGGCATTGTGAGAAGTTATCACGAAAATTAACATTTCCTTATTATTACAATCACTTTTATTTTTATTTTTATGATGTGCATTGATAGTTTACACACTTTACTATCAGTTGACAGGCTTATATTACAGAACCAAATCAAGACATTTTTTATACACGGGATATTAAATTATTATTATTATTATTATTATTATTTTTGTGTGTGTGTGTGGATAAGATGAATATATAGATATGCTACTTCACATATCTGTCAGAGAGTATTGTCCCTTAACACCTACAGCGCATCTACGAGGAACCTCACCACACCTACATCGAGGTTGAAACTAAGCCCCTTACGTACTCTGCTACTAAGAAGTATGTTGTCACGACCCAAACCCCGCTCCGCAAGGGTCAGTGAGGTAACCGACCAGTAATCAAAGATTATCTAGGCTAACGGAAGCTTAATACATAATTAAAACAAATAGTCTATTGAGTTGTGCTAACTATATGACCAAACACATAATTACGTTCATATACCCACCCTACAATACATACATATCAACATGTACAAAAATGTTTATACATCATTAAAACTTTAACATCATGTACATAACATTTGTCAAAAGCTAACTAGACGTAGCCTCAACTCAGAGGCACCAAAACAAAAACTCAAAAAGGCTTCAATTGGTGGCTCGGCTAAAAGACTCCTTCTAAGCTTGCTCTTCAAGACGCACCTATACATATATATACATACAGCGAGTTAAAACCCAGTGATAACATTAAAGTAAAGAGATTAGTGAACGAATTTCAAATATATCAATATTTTTAAAACAATTCGTAATGAAATTGTAACAACCCCAACCTATGATTAGCCGATAAACCATGATTAAGAATGCTTAATAAGTAATTAAGATGAAATTCCGAACTAATTGCATGTGTATAGCATTATTTGTGTTTATATTTGTCCATTGTAGCAATATTTGTTTGTGATTCCATCTTGTTTTGCGAATTGAAGGCCTATTCGGCATCCGATCGAGAAATTGACTTGATATATGTGTTATTTGGAATTTTTAAGAATTTATAGTAGGTTTAATTAAAATCCAATTTGGAATGATTAAATTAGAATAATCAATGGCCAATTGATTAGCTTTAATTAAATCACCACTAATCAAGCCTACATAAGACTTTTATATGTACCACCACTCATCTCTTTTCCTTAATCACACCTTTGAGCCCACACACACACACAACAAACGTGAGAGAGGAAGAGAAAGAAAGAGATTTGAGCTCAAGCTAAGGGATTTGCTAGGGAGAAGAAGAAGAATTGGACTTAGAGACTCCAGAATTAAGCCTCTAGCTCTTACCTTGGAAAGTCTAGGTAAGAATTCAACCCTTAAATTGTATAATTTTGTAGCCTAAGCCATGAATTCAAGAGAATTAAGTTGTATAATGCAAGAATTGAGCTAGAATTGGTGAAATGGAGTCCTACAATGCATGCATGTAGTTCCATCACATTTTGAGTTGAATTTCAAGTACTTTACTCGTGCATGTCCTTAGTTCACCTTAGGTTTGGTAAGTCATCAAGTTTCATTCCATTTTACCTTCATTGGCTTTGAAGACAAATAATTTCATGCATGTGATGTTTTCCATTTGTCAAGCTTAAATTTGTACAATTGGTATGCTTTGCGAAATGATCTTCAATCCTTGATATTCTACAAGTTTCTAAATGTTTTCTTGAGTTTTGGCCCAAAAGGATGCGTTTTGTAGTGTTTGATTTGAGTTTTGAGCTTGGGAGTGCAATCTGAAAATCCCAGAATTCTGCCTCTCCGCTCAAGTGACAGATCCTACGCTCGACCGACCACTTTTGTTTTCACACCTCCGCTCGAGCGAGCTAAAGTTGGCTTAAGCATAAAATGCATGCCCCCAGAAGTTTGTACATTTTGCAGACCACTCGAGCAACAAGAATTGCGCTCGAGCGAGACTTCAGTCTCATGTTCGAGTGACCGTTAAGCGTGCATCGAGCGAAAAAATCAGGCAACCAGTACTTTTACATAGTTTATAGACCGCTCGAATGAAGTAAGTTGTGCTCGAGCGACCACTCACATTTTTGGACCTCCGTTCGAGAGAAAGAAGTTGTGCTCGAGCGAGGCCCATGTTTTTAGCAAATTTGGCTTAAGTGTTAAACAACATGTTTTGGCATCCTCATTGTATCCTAGGCATTCCTAGGCCAAGATTAAGATATAATAATGAGGATAAAGGCTAGAAACACACTAAGAACGAAATGAAAGAAGTTATGTGTGATTCCAAGGGTGTGTTTCATTATGTGTATCTATTATGTTGATGTAGGTCGGGCGCCGTAAGTTATTTGATTAGTTTGCTCTATATGTCTGCACCCAGAGCCACTTAGGAGTAATAACTCTATAAAGCTATGTTTAATTATACGTATTTTCTAACTGACATGATATGATCTGTTTTCTGAAATGCTATTTGAATGTCCATTTTTCTAAAATGTATTTGTGGCATCCTTAGTTCACGTGGCCCTCGCCCTAGGGTAACAATACGGTGGCCAATATGTACGTGGCCCTCGCCCAGGGATAACAATACTATGGCTTATACTCATGTGGCCCTTGCCTAGGGGTAATAATACCAAGGTTTATGTTCACGTGGCACTGGCCTAGAGGTAACAATACCATGGCTACTTGGGCGCAAGATGTGGACCTATGTGGTAGTCAATACCGACTATACAAGAATTGATATGATATGATATCTAAATGGATATACCACATATAACTGCTACGATTTCTAGTTAAGTATGCAAATCTGAATTTGTATCTGATATGAAATTTGTTATGGGACATCATTTATTAATTCTTTACTCCGTTATTATTCACTGGGTTTCCCCTTACTATTTATATTATGTATGTAGGTGAATAGGCGCGTAAAAAGGCCTAAGCTGCTGCCTAGAGTCTCTCTTTTGTCAACCAGCTGTTGTACCTCCAGTGGAGGTTCCTTTTTGTGATCAGTCATGTTTTATGTTGCACCCTATGAACAAGTTTCTTTCGACTATTTTATCTGTATTTCGGGCTAAGTTTCCTTTTGGCTATATCTGTAATGTATGTGACATAAGACTACTTTCTTTTGACATCACAAATTTGTATCATGACCCGAACCCTCCCCTAAAGATTAAGGTCATAACCGGCCAGTAATCATGAGATTACGTACGGCCTCAAATCAGATTAGAATATACTTCATCAGAGTTAAGGGGACAAACGGAAGCAAACTTTAAAAATTTTGTCCAATGAGCTATGTTTACATGGCAAATCAAAACATTTTACATATACTTAATAATAACTCACACCACATATCAACTAAACCAAAAGCTTATACATATAAACGGTCTATCATGACCAACAAAAATAACAAAAGAGATACAAAGGATCATAAACAAAGCCTCTTGCGTGAGGCACCTGGATTAACTTCACAAAACTCGGGTTCCTTTCTTAAAATCCACTAAGGCTGGGATTGAACGTCCCTTTGCTCACCTACATACATATAAATGAAAGTGAGCTAACGCCCAGTGAATAATATCAAAATAAAGAGGTTAATGAATGAGATTCGTTCATAAATGAATCATACTCATAATGTACATATTCGAACCACTATTCTCATTCACACCAGATTTACAAATCTCAACAAAACAAAACGACCTTAGGTCCAACACATCATATCCATATGCAAAACGACCTCAGGTTCAATTCTTATATAAATCAATATGACCTCGGGTCTATCTATACGAAACGACATTTGGTCCAACCAACTCTCTATTCAAAACGACCTTTGGTCCAATTCAAACATATCGAATAGCCTCGGGCCCAATTCAAACATATCAGGCATATCAAACGGCCTCGGGCCCATTCTCTTTATATTCATATCCACGCGTATTTCATATTCATGATCATGATCTCTTTTATTCAAACGGCCTTTGGCTTATCACGGTATTCCAACATATAGCGACCCCGGTCTTTTCCTATTTGATTATTGTATCCGGACTTGGGTTCCGTAGATTCTGTCATTGTATAATTGTTGTTGTCATTCTTTATTTCCTTATTTGGAGTTATAGGATGTGTTGGGCAGGTTTGTTTCAGGTTGGTTGGGTTCGTAAACCAAGTGTTGCTGTCCAGTTTTTGGGTTGGTCGCTCGAGCGAGGTGTGTTTTTCTGTCTTCTGGCTCGATCCAGATTTGCTTCGCTCGAGCGAGAGACTGCGTCTGGTTTAGACCTGAGGGCAGTGCTTATTCGCTCGAGCGAGAGTCTCTTCGCTCGAGCGAGCGAGGTGTTTGTTTTCGAGTTCCTTGCTCGAGCGAGCATTCTGTCGCTCGAGCGTGCTCCAGGGTTGCAGACCTGTAGCATTGCATTCTTGGCTTGAGCGAGCTTTTCTTCGCTCGAGCGTGGTTTTCGTGTGTCTGGTCGCTCGAGCGACCAAGTCTTCGCTCGAGCGAGCCTGTTCAGTTTAATTAGACAGCAGCGGGTTTTTTAATCAGTTTTTTATCCTTTTTAGATTCCAAACCCTAAGGTCCGACTTCTCTCTCACACTGCTCACCTTCTCTCTTAGATTTGATCCACTTAGGGTGTGTTTCTACCCTAGATCCTTCATTAAAAAGAGTGTGTGAGTCGAGGGCTTCGTTTTAATCTGAATTGTTGGTAGTTTGGAGCACTCTGGAGTTTGGGTCTTCACCTCCATCTTCTCTTTTGGTGCTATTTCTTCGAGGTAGGGATTTCCTACTCCATTTTATATGTTTTGTTCTAAGTTTTGGTATTTTGATAAGTTGGGGTTACTTGGTAAATTTTGGGAAAAACCCTAGTTGTATTAATTAATTAATTTGTATAATTAATTTAAGGGAATTGGGAATTTGGTTAAATTCATGAAATTGGGAAATTTATTGATTAAATGGTGTAGTTGGATAATGTAAATCACTCGCCTATTGAATTGTTGGTATATTTATTTCTAAGTCTAGGAATAACTGTGTTGGGCTATCGGTAGAGGATAGTCGTGCTTGGTGTAGACACTGCATGTGGATTAGGAATAACTGAACCTAATCATTGATTAAGTCATCAATTTTGACTGCTGAATTAATACAGACATTATGTGTATTGATTGTGTGTTGTATATGTTATGTGTTTGCATACATTGTTCTGTGTGGGAGGAGATAAGGGATGTACTCCACGGTTTAGGGGAAGATAGGGGATGGACCTCTAAACCGGATTTTGTTTGGGAGGAGATAGGGGATGGACTCCATTAGCATCACTTTTATGTGTGCTTATTGATATTGAAGTGTTTTGATGATACAGCACTAAAATGTGTATCAATCTGGAAGTATGAAGTGTTTGATTTGAGCCTGAGTCTCATTTGTTTGTTGATATTGGAAGAATGTGAATATGATATATATAATTCACTGTTGTAAGTTTGGCCAGGTTCTGAGCCATGTTGATAAAGTTGGAAAGTAAAACGTTGGATATACCACATATAACTGCTATGATTTCTAGTTAAGTATGCAAATCTGAATTTGTATCTGATATGAAATTTGTTATGGGACATCATTTATTAATTCTTTACTCCGTTATTATTCACTGGGTTTCCCCTTACTATTTATATTATGTATGTAGGTGAATAGGCGCGTAAAAAGGCCTAAGCTGCTGCCTAGAGTCTCTCTTTTGTCAACCAGCTGTTGTACCTCCAGTGGAGGTTCCTTTTTGTGATCAGTCATGTTTTATGTTGCACCCTATGAACAAGTTTCTTTCGACTATTTTATCTGTATTTCGGGCTAAGTTTCCTTTTGGCTATATCTGTAATGTATGTGACATAAGACTACTTTCTTTTGACATCACAAATTTGTATCATGACCCGAACCCTCCCCTAAAGATTAAGGTCATAACCGGCCAGTAATCATGAGATTACGTACGGCCTCAAATCAGATTAGAATATACTTCATCAGAGTTAAGGGGACAAACGGAAGCAAACTTTAAAAATTTTGTCCAATGAGCTATGTTTACATGGCAAATCAAAACATTTTACATATACTTAATAATAACTTACACCGCATATCAGCTAAACCAAAAACTTATACATATAAACGGTCTATCATGACCAACAGAAATAACAAAAGAGATACAAAGGATCATAAACAAAGCCTCTTGCGTGAGGCACCTGGGCTGACTTCACAAAACTCGGGTTCCTTTCTTAAAATCCACTAAGGCTGGGGTTGAACGTCCCTTTGCTCACCTACATGCATATAAATAAAAGTGAGCTAACGCCCAGTGAATAATATCAAAATAAAGAGGTTAATGAATGAGATTCGTTCATAAATGAATCATACTCATAATGTACATATTCGAACCACTATTCTCATTCACACTAGATTTATAAGTCTCAACAAAGCAAAACGACCTTAGGTCCAACACATGATATCCATATGCAAAACGACCTCAGGTTCAATTCTTATATAAAACAATATGACCTCGGGTCCATCTATACGAAACAACATTTGGTCCAACCAACTCTCTATTCAAAACGACCTTTGGTCCAATTCGAACATATCGAACAGCCTCGGGCCCAATTCAAACATATCAGGCGTATCAAACGGCCTCGTGCCTATTCTCTTTATATTCATATCCACGCGTATTTCATATTCATGATCATGATCTCTTTTATTCAAACGGCCTTTGGCTCATCACGGTATTCCAACATATTAAATGACATATTCAAACGGCCTTTGGCCCATCTTTGCATTCATGTCTAACGGCCTTTGGCCCAATCGTTCATATACGATGGCCTTTGGTCCAATCATTCATGTCCAATGTCCTTTGGCCCAATCACTCATGTCCGACAGCCTTTGGCTCAATCATTCATGTCCGACGGCCTTAGGTCCAATCATTCATGTCCGATGGCCTTTGGCCCAATCGTTCATGTCCGACGGCCTTAGGCTCAATCGTTCATGTCAAACGGCCTTAGGCCCAATTCAGGTATATCAAACATGTCAACGGCAAACGGCCTTATACAAAATTAGGCATATAGAATACTCATTCATATTTCAAATCAACAAATCCATGAAACTTATACAGAAATAGCATTCGGGAAGTAATATACTTGAAAATATCTTTACTATGATATTACTCACAGTGATCCGCCGGTGGATTTGCCTTTGCACTTGACCCTACATAATTCATAACACAATGGGTCACAAACGATCCAATCTGTTCTTAATTCATATATCTTTACTCATTCATATTTCAAATCAACAAATCCATGAAACTTATACAGAAATAGCATTCGGGAAGTAATATACTTGAAAATATCTTTACTATGATATTACTCACAGTGATCCGCCGGTGGATTTGCCTTTGCACTTGACCCTACATAATTCATAACACAATGGGTCACAAACGATCCAATCTGTTCTTAATTCATACATCCCTCTCAGGCTTCTTTCTTATTCTTTTAACTCATTTACAATGCTTAACACATGCCTAAGAGTACTTAAAAATGAAAGAGAACGGAAAATAAAACACAAAACATCTTTACAAAGTTTCTGAAACGGGGCTCCCTACTCGAGCGTAAGTTTCCCCGCTCAAGTGAACCCCTTTGGTTTGCAAAAGTGCTGGTTACTTCATATTCATGCTCGAGCACTAATTCGGACGCTCGAGCTAAGGGTCAAACATATATGACTGACGCTCGAGCATGACTCTCTCCGCTTGAGCAGACATCAAAGTTTGCAAAAGTTCTGGGAACTCACATTTCACGCTCGAGCGGCGCTTTCCCCGCTCGAGCGGACATACCAAATTCTAGAATTTCCAGAACTATTCCTGAAGCTCAAACTTGTGTTCAAATTAGTGTAACTTGCATAATATGATCCATAACTCACTTGTAAATGCTCTAACATGATGAAAATACCAAATTTACAACATCATGAAGCTTAATTCCCATGGATCAATTACACGAATACATGATTCATATCAAACCCATCTCTAACACTTCAATTTCATGTAACTAAAGCTTATACCTTCATGAATTGTGCTTGCATGTGAAATATAATTTCCATTCTTAACTTTGATGATATCAAAGATGATCCAAAGCATGAACTTTAGTCAAAACACAACATGGATCATGTATTTCATGCTCAAATATGCAAATTCATGGCAATTTCTTACATGCATGCATTCATTGACCTCAAATTCACCAAAATCAACTTCATTCATATTCTTGATTACCATTTAACCTTAAATTCATAAAATTACAACTTATACTCATAAATTTTTGCTCAATCACTCACCTAGGAGCTTCGATCCTCATAATTGTAGTTAAATCTTGAGCCTAGCCTTCCAAACTTGAGTTCTCTTGCAAAATCCTCAAGGATGGCTTCTCTTTCTCTCTAAATTCGGCTGACACTCTCTCTCTAGAGTGAAGAATCTAATTTTTGAGCTCATAAATAATGAGCATGAGAGCAATTAGCCCTTTATATACACACTTGGCTAATCAATTGATTAAGACCAATTAACTAAACTGAAATTAATCAATTTAATCTAATTATTTCGATCCAAATCAATTTCTAATTAAATTTCACCGTAGGCTCTAAAAATTACACTAATCGCAATGGCGTAATCAATTTCGGGTTCTGTGACCGATAGGGCCTTCAATTTAAATTCTAAAGCAGATAATCAAACAGATTTTCCTACGGTGCACAGATAGAAATTCAAAACCACATATATTCATATAAATGGCACTCAAAATCATATCAAACACATAATCACAATCATAATCAAGATTAATTAGCATAACACGGACTAGGGTTATCACAATAAAGTTTTGAGATTATTTGTCCCATGTATGTCTGCACAGCTCTATGGGCTATGTATGTTTCTATATTTGCTTCCACAGCCCCTTTATTATACAATAATTTGTTCAGAGGCCTTTGGTAATCTAAGAATTACTGGCCGATTACGATACTAAACCCATAGGGATGGGTTGGGTCATGATAGAGTGGTATCAGAGCACAAGTTATACCGCACACATAAGTCCATACGAGCTATAAGATGTCCTATAAGAGAATTAGGGACATTTCATCTGCATGTGTGAGTGTGTATTTATTTTTGTAAATGTGAAAACTGAATCTAATCATGCACACATGAAATTGAAACGAATGAACTGGAAGTGAATGTTCCGAATATTGTGAAAAGAAATGTTTGCCTATATTTATCAGTACTCTGTTTACCTATAGCAATGGAAAATGCAAGAAACGACGGAACAACTGAATCTTCAGAGGCTCAAATGAGCCGAATGGAATAGATGCTCACAACCCTTACTGAAACAATGATACAATAGCAAAGCCAACAACCTCTGCCTCTACCGCCCTCTCCGGTCCAAGCCAAATCGGATAACAACAACATCATAAACCCAATTCAGAAGTTCATGAAAATGAAACCGCCAACTTTCTTAGGTGGTATTGAACCATTGAATGTAGAGACATGGTTGCTCGAGATGGAAAAATTATTTGAAGTATTTCCTTGCTTCGAGACTCAGAAGGTTCTCTTGACCACCTACACTTTGAAAGATGAAGCCCGAAGATGGTGGTTACTAATCCAAAATAGTAATGAGACCATGACACAGACACAATTCAATGAGATTTTTTACAATAAATACTTTCCTTGGTGCTTTCAGGACCGAAAGGTTTCTGAATTCCAAGAACTTAAGCAAAGGAAGATGTCCATAGGTGAGTATAAGGCTAAGTTCATCGAGTTAGCCAGATTTGCTCCTCATATGGTGGACACATATTACAAAAAGGCCTGAAAATTTAGATCGAGACGTGTTCAATCAAGTAGGCGTTCTAAAGTTGTCTACATATGTGGAAGTACTGGTAGAGCATTGATGGTAGAGGCCATTTTGGCAGCAAAGAAACAAGCTTCAACTCTAATAACTGAATTGAAGGGTAAAAGATCCAGATTTAATTTCAAGAAGGGTCGGTCATTTTCCAAAAGGCAGAATACAAGATCTTCCTGTAGCTCTCGTCAGAATAGTGGATCTATTCCAAACTATCCCAATTGCGGAAGAAAGCATAAAAACACTTGTTACTATGCATCAGGTGCTTGTTTTCAGTGTGGCAAGACTGGCTATATGGTTAGAGATTGTCCGCTGAGATCCGACGATGTTAACCGTCCTGCAGCAAGTTTAGCCGGATCTGCTTCAGTAGCAAGGTCAAATGCAAGAACTAATGCCAGGGGTAACACATTAAATGAGACGCTAAGACAGGGGAAAGTATTCGCACTAGTACCAAGGGATGTACAGAACACCAAGTCCGTGGTGTCAGGTATAATTTCTATCCGTAACCAAAATGCATATGTCTTGATAGATTCTGATTCTACACACTCATTTGTGCCGCATGCATTTTCTGGGAAATCAACTAGACCTTTAGAACCCATGAATTATTTACTGTCTGTATCTACACCATCTGGGGGTTCTATGGTATGTACTTATGTTTATCCGACATGTGAAATAGTAATTAGTGATATGACATTGTATGCTGATTTATTGCCATTGTATGTGATGTGACTATTTTGATTGCATACTAGGTATCGATTGGTTGACAAAGTATTATGCTACTATTGATTATGTGAATAAATCTGTTGTGTTTCGACCTCCGGGGTTACCTGAATTTGTGTTTGCTGGGAATAGGGTAGTTCCTCCACCGTATCTGATCTCTGTCATGAAAGCCAATAGATTGTTGCGAAAAGGGTGTTGAGGTTACCTACATTGTGTTTTGGTTATGAATGCTGATAATGTTAATGTTGAGGACATCCATATAGTTAACGAGTTTCCTAATGTATTCCCAAATGATTGTTTCGGGGATTTAATTGATAGGGAAATTGAGTTTACTATTGATGTTGTACTTGGAACATAACTGATTTCTAAGGCCCCTTACTGAACGTCAACCTCTTAAAATTTATCCGACTAAGCACTTCACATTGGGGTGCTTCAATTTTGTTCGTTAAAAAGAAAGATGGGTCCTTGAGGTTATGTATAGATTATCGGGAATTGAATCGAGTGACTATCAAAAATAAATATCCATTACCCCAAATAGATGATTTGTTTGACCAAGTCCAGGGAGCCCAAGTCTTTTCAAAAATTGACCTTAGATCTGGGTACTACCAATTGAAAATTAAAGCCGAAGACATAGAGAAAACCGCCTTTCGGACTAGATATGGACACTATAAATTTTTGGTGATGCAGTTTGGGGTAACTAATGCACCCGTAACTTTTATGGACCTAATGAATAAGGTGTTCAAACAATTTATTGATGAGTTTATTATTGTGTTTATTGATGATATACTGATTTACTCCAAAAGTAGGGAAGAACACAAAAGTCATCTGAGAACTGCTCTACAGATTCTGAGAGAAAACAAGTTGTATGAAAAACTTTCCAAATATGAATTCTGGCTTGACATCGTAGCATTTCTGGGACACGTGATCAACAAAGATGGCATAGCAGTGGATCCATAGAAAATTGAAGCCATTGGCCAAGACTAACTAATGTGTCGGAAATCAGAAGTTTTCTGGGGCTTGCAGGTTACTACCGCCGATTTGTGAAAGACTTTTCAAAACTTGCTATGCCATTATCACAGTTGACACAGAAAAACATGCCATTTGATTAGACTAATCAGCGGGAGTCAGCCGTCCAAGAATTGAAGACTAGATTGATAACTGTACCTATCTTGACATTGCCTAACGCAACTGATGGGTTTCAGATTTATAGTAATACTTCCTATAAAGGTTTGGGGTGTGTGTTAATGCAGAATGGGAAGTAATTGCGTATGCTTCTCGGCAACTTCGATCGCATGAAAAGAATTATCCAACACATGATCTTGAATTTGCACCTATGGTGTTTGTTCTAAAAATTTGGCGACACTATCTGTATGGTGTGACTTGCGAGGTGTATACCGACCATAAAAGTTTGAAATATTTTTTCACCCAAAAGGAACTGATCATGAGACAATGGAGATGGCTAGAATTGATTAAAAATTATGATTTGTAAATTTTGTATCATCTAGGAAAAGCAAACACCGTTGCAGATGCGTTGAGCAAAAAGCCAATTCGGAATTTATTTTGTTTGCTCACCAGTCAAAGAGAGTTATTATGTGACTTGGAAAAGAATGAGATTAAAATTGTATTGCGTGAACAGGGCAGGATCTTGACCGCCATTTCTGCTCAACCTGCAATCATTGAAGAGATTAGAGAGAAACAACTGCAAGATAAATTTCTTAAGAAGATTGTGGATGAAATAGACTCAAAACCAAAGCCAGGATTTGTGTTGGAGAACAATGTGATGAAATTCCAGAATAGACTTTATGTTCCAGATTGTTGGAATTTGAGAAAACGTGTTATGACTGAAGCCCACACCTCTAAATTTCCTATGCATCCAGGGAATACAAAGATTTACCGTGACTTGAAACAAAATTTTTGGTGGTTGAGAATGAAGAAAAACATTGCTGATTTTGTGGCTTGATGCTCACATTGCCAACAAGTTAAAGCTGAACATCAACGACCTGCTGGATTGCTACAGCCACTTCCAATACGGAAATAGAAATGGGAGCACATTACTATGGACTTCGTTGTGGGATTGCCTCGTTCTTCTCGAGGTATGGATTCTATTTGGGTCATAGTTGATCGTTTGACTAAATCTGCTCATTTCCTACCTATGAAAACTTTTTATAATGCAGATAAGCTAGATATCCTATATGTAAATGAGATTGTGAGATTACATGGTGTGCCAATGTCTGTCACACCCCGAATTTTAATTACTCGAAAACATTACCAAGAGCCTGAAATTTAGGTCCTTTTTTTTTAAAAAAAAATCTATTACCCTTGAGTAATAGAAACATGATAGTACATGTTCTCTCTCATGATGAATACAACAATACTAATAATACATGCCAAGCTCCCGCTACGGAGTTACAAATAATAATTACAAACATTAAAGTACAAAGAGATTGCACATAAGATCTACATGAACTTCCTGATCCTTCAACCAATCAATCCGAATTCTCTTCCTGTAAAAATAAATAAATAAATAAATAAAAAAAACGGAAAGAACGAGGGGTGAGCACAATTGCCTAGTAGGAATCTCATAGTTCTAAAGCAATAACCATCCTATAGATAGAAATGATCATGCATGCAGGGTGATACCATATAGTAAAGTAATGTTTTGTAATTTCAAAATATCATACATAGAGTACCTTTTTCTTAAAATTTATTTGAACATTTAAGGAAAACCTTTAACCATCAAAAACTATCCCTTTTTATCAGAAAACCATAAATCCCTTTTTCTAGTTACATTTATTATAATATCATAACCTCAAGTTCAAGTTCCCTTAATACTCCAAAACATCCCACATACATGTTATTCCTACCAATCTATTCATATTTGTTGTAACTTTTCAATGTAAAAATCCAAATCTCTTTTATGGTCAATAATTCTTATCTTACACTCAACTCCTACTTATCTAATAACTACATCACATCTACACTTACATTATCAACTATAATTCAACATATCATAACTACATGATATCCACATGCGTGTTATCAATTATAATTCAACATATTCCAAGGATAATAAGCCTTTTAAATTTAATTTCTCAATTAATCATAAAACAAAACTCTTAATTTTTCCTTATAGATATGAGAGGGAGATTTATGGTCTGGAATTGGGCCGAGGTAACGGCCGGGCAGGTTGAGAGCCCAATGGTGCATGGGGCCGAGATGACCGGCAATTCGCCCGTTGACGGGCTGCCAGGAATTGGGCCGGGCAGAAATTGGGCCAAGCATGTGCCGACCAGACCGTAAAGAAGTTGCTCGACAGGCAGTGCTCGGTTGGACCGAGCTCCTTGATCAGGCAAAGGCGGAGCCAGTCAAGCTGAATGATCGGCGCCCGGAAAGGCGTGGTTAGCCGAGATAATCATTTGATCGGCAGTAAGGCCGACCACAGGAGGTGCCTCAGGCTAGGCTTTGCCGAGATGCAGCCTAGTCCGGTCCTCCTTGGGCTTAGCCAGTGAAGTGCTTGGGTATGAAGCACGGCACGGCAGTGGATAAAGCAGCTCGGCTGCCGAGCTCCAGCTGTGAAGGCAGGCAGTTGAGATTAGGTGATGGTCAGCAAGGTTTATGCTGACAGATGGGATAGCGGAGCTACGTGTCAGGAGATGACTGGGAGTAGATATGGAGCGCAGAGGGTATATATGCATGTGAACGCCCCCCGTACGCGTGGACACGAACATTTTTGGTAAAGAAATTCTTACACTCAAACACTCCTCTCTCTCTCTCTATCCTAAGGTGTGTGCTAACTTGACCGTCGGAGGGTTTTTCCGGCCACACACCGCCGGGTAGCTCACCCTTATTGGCTCGCAGGTGATCGGACAGAGACGGAGCTCGGAAGAAAGGAGTACGGGCTTGCCGGAATATTTGCT
>NW_021025936.1:89141-148066 GCF_004153795.1 Camellia sinensis | reverse complement strand
GCCGAGGTCCTTCAAAACGAAACACACCAAAACTTTAGCAAGGCAAGTGATGAACCGTATTCATCGTCAAATATCGTAACATCGGCGAGACAAGGGATGAACCGTATTCATCATCAAATATCGTAACATCGGCGAGACAAGGGATTGCCGTTCAGGCGGTCAGAGTCAGCGACGTACTCAGTCCATATCTATTACCAGAAGGTACCAGGTTGGTGATTCTGACGCGCGTGCAGAGAAGTCTAGCGCGCAATACAGCACCTACAAACCCTCACATCCGGAGACGACGTCGAGGTACTCTTACTCCGCTCATTCAGAGGATCTGCGGGCAGTCTTAAAGGAGCGGGCTCACCGGCGCGAAGCTCAGAGAATACCGGCGTTCCAGCGGTTATCCTATGGGGTTCATGCCAGCGAGGAGGTCGGAATGCCTCCACCCCGCCAAGCAGTGCCACTCTTTGAAGATACGGACTTGGCCAGGCTGAGCGCCACCCCTTTCTCCCTGGAAATAGAAACAACACCGCTTCCGGCAGGCTTCCACCAGCCTAAGTTCACACTCTACGACGGAAAAACCGATCCTTACATGCATGTGAGCCACTTCCGACAGGTTATGGCCGGACATAGGCGTAATGACGGACTTATGTGCTTAATCTTCCCGTCGAGTTTAGGCGAGCTGGGCTTAAAGTGGTTCGAGAGGTTGCCGGAAGGGAGCATACAAAGGTGGCATCAGTTGGCCGAGGCGTTTGTTACACGCTTCAAAACCAACACAAAAACACCAAAGGAAGTCGATCACTTGCTAAGTGTCAAGATGGAACCGTGCGACACACTGAAGGCGTACAACTCAAGGTACTAGGAAACCTTCAACGAGATCTTGGACTGCCCGGTCAACCTCGCAATCACACAATATAAGCGTGGTCTCCCGGTCGGCCATAGATTGCGGGACTCGCTAACCATGCACCAACTGACCTCCATGGGCCAGCTCATGCAGCGCATCAATGAGCACATCCGAGTAAAGGATGACGCGTTAGCTTCTACCGTGAAGGCAATACCGGTAGCAACAGACAGGAAGACAGCAAGCAAGGTGCACGCAGTTGGGCAAGAGTCCAGCCACGCAAACGAACGAGCAAAGGAATCAGACCGTGGCTCGAATCGCAAAAACCGGGGTAGAGGACGTCGGAACGACCGGGATGACTATGCCCGAGATGATGTGGCGGATGCTGACAGAAGATTGAAGGCGAGGACTGGCATCACCACGGTCTTCAAGATTCCAATTTATCGCATACTTAGTGAAATCCGAGACGAGGAGTATGTCCGGTTTCCTGCTAAGTTGGGCGATGGACAGAAGGGCTACAATCCGCGGTATCGTTGCACATTCCACCGTGAGAGGGGCCACTGAACAGAGGATTGTTTTCCTTTGCGGCAACACTTAGAAGAGCTGGTCGC
Organism: Camellia sinensis; assembly: GCF_004153795.1. Classification (NCBI taxonomy): domain Eukaryota; kingdom Viridiplantae; phylum Streptophyta; class Magnoliopsida; order Ericales; family Theaceae; genus Camellia; species Camellia sinensis. The sequence continues at coordinate 146,629 of NW_021025936.1, read as the reverse complement.
AGCCGGGCATCTAGATCTTTACATTGATGGCGGCGTAAAGCCGAATCAGGCTCCAGTCGATCCCAGGGGACAGGATGACCGAGACGTACCACCACAGGGGGTCATTAATGTCATCCACGGCATCGTAGAACCGGAGCGTGTTTGCGAACTCCGGGGCATGATAAAAAAGGCAGAACATATGCGGGAAGTTTTGTCGGTACAGCCTGCCATCAAAAGGGGGAAGACAGAAGAAAAAGACGTGATTAGTTTCACCTCAAGGGACCTAGAGCGTATTCAGACGCCGCACAATGATGCCCTGGTAGTAACACTATGCGTCAAAGAATTCGATGTTAGACGGATCTTGATCGATTAGGGAAGCTCGGTCGAGATCATGTATTATGATGCGTTCAAGCAGCTCAAACTCCGCGAGACGGACTTGGCTCCGGCGACTTCGCCACTGGTTGGATTTAACTCGCAACCGGAGTGGCCCTTGGGAAAGATTATCCTACCGGTCAAAGCAGGATCCGTGGTCAAGCAAGTGGAGTTTTGGGTGCTACAAGTGCCTTTGACGTACAACCTTATCCTTGGAAGGGGATGGCTTCACGCTATGCAGGCTGTAGCGTCGACTTTCCACCAAGTAATGAGATTCCCCTCGGCTATGGGGGCAATTGAAGAGATTTGGGGCGATCAAGTCATGTCCAAACAGTGCTTCGTGGCGGTCAACGGAAGCCGGGCTGCCAAAGGATTCGTTCAAATGATTGAGGGACCGGAGGACCAGGGTGTCTTGGATGATGTGGGCACCAGGGCCGAAGACAAGGTTGTTGAGGAATTGGTTGAGGTACGAATTGATACAGAACAGCCGGACAAGTTCTTCTTGCTCGGCTCAAGTCTCACGGCCATAGAGAGGACCGAGATGGTTGAGTTTTTGATGGCCAACATCGAAGTTTTTGCGTGGTCGCCTTATGACATGCCCGGCCTTGATCCTAGTTTTATTTGCCATCAACTCAATGTCTTCCCCGGTGCCAAGCCAGTCATTCAGCGAACAAGGAGATCGGCGCTGCACCACGCCGAGGTAGTTGCGGAAGAAGTCAAGAATTTGCTAGAGGCACGAGCAATTCAAGAAGTACACTATCCTCGATGGATCTCAAATACAGTGGTGGTACCGAAGAAAAATGGGAAGTGGCGGGTTTGTGTTGATTACAAGACCGTCAACCGAGCTTGTCCGAAAGATAGCTTTCCCTTGCCTAGAATTGACCAGCTTGTGGATTTGACGGCTGGACATAATAGACTCAGTTTCTTGGATGCCTACCGCGGCTAGCACGGGCCTAACGAGAATCACCTCTTTCACGACTCCAAGGGGACTCTTCTGCTACCGAGTTCGATGCCTTTTGTGAAAGAACCCGGGGCGACCTTCAGAGGATGTTGACCAAAAGTTGCTCCTTGCTTGGCCGACCAATGGAGGCCTACATCGATGATATGGTCATGAAGCAAACCATTTGTCCGACTTAGCCGAGATGTTCGCCATTCTTAAGAAGCACAAGCTGCGCTTGAAGCGTCAAAGTGTGCCTTTGGCGTGGGATCTGGAAAATTTTTGGGATTCTTAGTCACAAACCGAGGCATCGAAGCAGACCCTACTCAGATTAGAGCCGTGCGAGAGTTGAAGCAGCCTAGCTCGGCTAAGGACGTGCAGCATCTGGCCGGGATGGCCGCCGCGCTTAATCAGTTTATAAGCCGGTCATCAGATCGCTGTCGCCCTTTCTTTCAAGCATTGAAGTTAAAGTTCTCGTGGGACGCAGAGTGTGACCGAGCTTTGGCCGAGCTCAAGAAATATTTGTCTACTCCGCCACTGTTGGTTACACCAAAGCCGGGAGAGGAACTTTACCTTTACCTTGCCGTCTCCCAGCACGCGGTCAGTGCGGTGCTAGTCCGCGCTGAAGGACTCAAGCACTTCCCAATTTTTTATGTCAGCAAGACCTTGCTGCCGGCTGAGACGAGATATTTGCCGCTGGAAAAGCTTGCGTTGGCATTGATGATGGCTTCAAGGAAGTTGGCGCATTATTTTCACGCCCATACCGTCATCGTCTTGACCGAGTTCCCCCTCAAAGCCTTATTCGAACGGACAGACTTCTCCGGTCGGATTCTTAAGTGGGCGGTCGAGTTGGGACAGTTTGATGTAAAGTTCCAGCCGTGCACTGCTATCAAAGCCCAGAATTTGGCCGACTTCGTCGCCGAATTCTCACCGGGCACTCATCCGGTATGCCCGGTCGATATTACCGTGGTAGATGATGAGATGCACGCAAGTCCATCCGAGGTACAACCAGTTGGAGGAGGTAGCGACGCGGAGTTTGCGCGCACCATTGAAGCACCCACAGTTTGCACGGTTTTACCACCCGGTGATGCGATGACGGAGTTAAATATCACCGAAATATCCGCTCTGTTCGGTCCCGCATCACCAAGGAGGGAAGAAATTGAACCACACAGCTCAGAACCTGCGGCCGGCTTAACACCGCAACCTGATGATTCCCTACGGACTTGAGCATTACAGATCAACTTGCTGAGTCCGGTGCCGAATCACCAATGGGGACTGAATTGGAACCGGTCAACACAGAACTTGAAATCGCACAGCCGAGCAGTTGTGATCCCATTGCCCTTCGCAACTCTCAGGACCCATCACACTGCTGGAAGCTTTTTGTGGGGAAAATGTGGAAGCTTTTTGTTGATGGAGCGTTCAACCGTCATGGTGCCGGCCTAGGTATCGTTCTTATCTCCCCGGATGGCCTAACCATTGAACATTCTATCACGCTTGGCTTCCCAGCATCTAACAACGAGACCGAGTACGAGGCCCTTCTCGCCGGGCTCAAGAGCGCAATTCAAATGAAGGCTGCCGAGCTCCTGGTGTACAGTGATTCCCAGCTCGTGGTCAACCAAGTCTCTGGGATTTACGAAGCAAAGAACAACAGGATGGCGAAGTACCAAGCTCTGGTCAGGGAGCATATCAAGCAGTTTGAGGCAATCAGAGTCCAACAGATTGGCCGTGAAGAAAACAAAAGAGCTGATGAGCTGGCCGGCCTCGCTTCCATGGTAGATAATACGTCTCCAAACCCCTTGTTAATTGACTTTCTTCCGCGGCCAAGCATTGACGACGCCGGGCAGACGGATGTACTCTGCGCCGCGCTAGGTCCTTCCTGGATGGACCCCTTGATCTTATTCCTCAGAGACCGGATCCTACCAACTGACAGGAAAGAAGCCCACAAAATCCGGGTGAAGTCAGAACGGTTTTGGCTCTCTCCATCTGGCGCGCTGTATAAGAAGTCATTCACTGGTCCTTATCTAAAGTGCGTGCACCCGAATAGTGTGGAGGCCTTCTTGTACGAAATTCACGAAGGCATTTGTGGCAGCCATATAGGGGGCAGGTCCTTGGCCTACCGAGCTATTTCGCAGGGATATTGGTGGCCGTGCATGCAGGCCGACGCACAAAAGTACGTCCGCAAGTGCGAAAAATGCCAGAAATTCGCCCATCAGATCCATCAGCCTGCTAGGGAACTTCTTCCCCTCACCAGCCCTTGGCCCTTCGCCATGTGGGGGCTAGATATAGTGGGGCCACTGCCAACAGCACCGGGCAACCGGAAATTCTTTATTGCGGCCACAGATTACTTCACGAAATGGGTTGAAGCTGAGCCCTTGGCAACCATCAAAGAAAAAGACGTGAAGCGATTTGTCTGGCAGAACGTGGTCACGCGGTTTGGCGTCCCAAAGATCTTGATCTCTGACAATGGCACCCAGTTTGACGGTCGCCTGTTCCGAGGATTTTATGAAGATTTGAAGATTGAATTCTACAACTCCACTCCGGCTTACCCGCAGTCCAATGGTCAAGCCGAGGCATCGAACAAGACTATTCTGGATGGGCTGAAGAAACGGATGGAGAAGGCAAAGGGAAAATGGGCTGAGGAATTACCCAGCGTCCTTTGGGCATACCGAACAACCCTGCGACGATCTACCGAGGAAACTCCATTTGCTTTGGCTTGTGGCATGGAGGCGGTCATACCTTTGGAAGTTGGAATGCCCACCCTTAGAAGCGAGAGTTTTGAGCCCGAACTAAATGCCGAGGTTATAGCCTTGGAGTTGGACCTAATCGCACTTAGGGTTCGGGAGAAGGCCCTCATCCATGTGGCCGCCTACCAACAAGAGCTCTCCAATAAATATAACAAGACGGTGCACGCCAGACCATTCAAGGTTGGTGATTGGATTTTGAGGAAGGTTATGGGCAACACCCTGGTGCCAGGTGAAGGCAAACTAGGGGCAAATTGGGAAGGACCCTACAAGATCACCGGTCTGGCGGGCAAGGGGGCTTACCACTTAGAGGATCTAGAGGGAAGAGCAATACCCCGGCCATGGAATGCGGCCAACTTGAAACTATATTACTTTTAAGTTTTTGCTTTCTTTTCTTGTGCAAAGGAATTTTCTGGCTTGCACTTCACAATGTAAATCTTTTTGTCAATCTATAGAAGTCATTTTGCTTTAGCACTTGGACTGTTGTTTTAATGTAAAAAACCGAGATGAGTTATTCCGGTTGGAAGATTGGTGTTTTGTCCAACTTAGGACTCCCAACCGAGATAGTTTACTCCGGTTGGAAGAGTTGGTGTTTTGTCCAACTTCGGATTCCCAACCGAGATGGTTTGCTCCGGTTGGAAGAGTTGGTGTTTTGTCCAACTTAGGACTCCCAACCGAGATAGTTTACTCCGGTTGGAAGAGTTGGTGTTTTGTCCAACTTCGGATTCCCAACCGAGATGATTTGTTCCGGTTGGAAGAGTTGGTGTTTTGTCCAACTGCGGGTTCCCAACCGAGATGATTTATTCCGGTTGGAAGAATTGGTATTTTGCCCAACTCAGGATTCCCAACCGAGATGATTTGCTCCGGTTGGAAGAGTTGGTGATTTGTTCAACTTTGTTATTGCCAACCGAGATGGTTATTTCGGTTTAAGAATTCGTTTTGTTAACACCGAGATGATTTGCCGAAGATGGAATTGATAACAACCATGCAAACACTTAGCGAAATTTGAGTTTTTTCATTGATAAGAAAGTAAATACAAAAGGTGGGGACAGAGCCCGGTTACATCAAAAGCGCGAAAGAAAAAATACAAAAATAGAAGACAACTAAACTAAGGGGGAGAGATTGGTAAACTCGTCATCGGCGGCTTCAAGGTTGATGGTTGGACTTTTGTCTCGTGCACCGGGCTCGTCATGGCCGGGCTGCTCCTGCATCTCGGCATCTTCTGCCTCTGAATCTGTCTCACTATCTCCTTCTTCAAGCCCTTCCTCGGCCTCAGCTTGCAAAGCGCTGAAGACGTCGTTCGCGTAAGGCACGAGGTAGACCGGTAGTGAAGCAGGAGGAGGATTGGCAAATACGTCAGTGTCAGAGCCCTGGCCGAGATGCTCGTAGGCGGACTTCCAGCCAACCTTGAAGTAGATGTCTTGTGTTGCAAAGACTTGCTTCTTGTAGCTCTGCTCGGCTTCGTTAAAGCCGGCGTTGTTAGCAGCCCGGCAGGCATTCTTCTTCGACTTTTTGAGCGCGTCTACCTCGGTCTGGAGCTCATCCCGCTTTTTCTCGGCCGCATCCAGCTGACCGAGCAGTCTGTTGTTATCTGCGTTTGCAATCTCAAGCGAAGACTTTGCCCGGCCGAGCTCGGCTTGGAGGCTCTCCACTTGGCTGGCTGTGTCATTGGCCTTTTGCCGAAGCCTATGGATGCGCTCCAATACGAGATGTTGTTTCTGAATGGCCTGCAAGAAGCAAAGTTGATTAGAAAAGGAACCGAGCAAACACTTATGAAATTTTCAGAGGAACATTGACTTACCCTAGCCATAGACTTCACTAATGATTTGACCAACCGAGTGTCAGGGACGTGGTCGCTGCCGACCACGTCGCTCGGTAGTAGAAGAGCTTTGGAAAGATTGAAGGCGAGCAAATGCTCTTTGTCGCCCTTGATCGAAGCCGTGGCCGGGATGTCTTGACCCCGGTGCTTCAACTGTGGACACCAGGCTGGCACTGGGGCGGGGGCGTCAGATGGATGCTCGGTAGTCAGCTCGGCAACTAGCTCGGCAGATGGGTCTGCCCGAGCTCTTTTACCGGCACATCGTGGAGCAGGTTCTCGGCTGGACTGCCCGGTCGCTTGAGAGGCAAGAGCGACCACAGCGCCACTGGATTGACCGGCGGCTGGCGAGCGAGTGACAACGCTCGGCATCTCGGCGGATGTGGCGGTGAGCAGGTTCTTGATTCTGCTTCGTTTAGCTATTTCTTGTTCCTCTGTCAAGCGAATGAGGGGAACGTCTGGCAAAGTTGGATCTGGTGGAGGTGTTGGAGCGCGTAGGAAGTCTGTAACCTTACTCCGGCGGGGAACGGAGTATCTGTATGTGGGACTGCAGCCGAGCAACTGGTTGCAATCTCGGTCGCGATAACGGAGCGCGGTCCTGATTGCCTCTACGTTGAGGAAATGATAGTTGGCTTGCAAGGCTTGGATTGCTGCAAAAGAAACAAGAAAGAAAATGATTAAAGTACAAAAACACGAAGAAAGGGTATTAACCGAGATAGTTTGCGCGGCTTACATGTGCTGCTAAAGTTTTTGCTTATCATCCAGCTCGGTACCTCGGCTGTCTCGTAATTGCCAGACACCCAGAAGAAATCGTCGTCGTGAAGATCCTTGTCTGGTGTGCCGGTCACGATTTTCTCTCTGCCCGGTCTAATCTTGAGATAATAGGCGAGACCGTCGCCGGTGTGGCCTAGGGTGTATTGGCTCAGGATCTCGGCTAAACCTAGGCTTATGCCTAACCAGTTGTTTAGCTCGTGCACGCCGTTTATTATCCGGTAAGTATTGGTGGACACTTGGGTGGGTGCTAGCCCGGTTCGGCGTAGGAACTCGGTGGTGAGTGGGTTCAGAGGGAAGCGGAGGCCTCCTTCGACGATTGACAGCACGGTGAAGGGGCATTGTTCGGTTCTACCCCAAGGCGTGGTCTCTTCTTCTGCGAGCTCCAGGTGGACATCGGCCGGGACGCCGTACTCCTCCCTGAACGTAGCCAGCGCGGCCGGAGTATCCACTAGGAAGCGGAATTTCCCCATTTGTGGCCGGCCTATTATAGCTCGGCTGAGGGGTTTGGCACTGTGGTAATTGGTTGTTGCTCGGTCCTGAGAGCCTTAGGAATGGACAATGGTCCCCTTGGACTCTGCAGGAAAAGGATGACAAGTGTAAGTGTGAGCGCGGTCGCGCGAAAGGAGCTGGACTTTAGCTCGGTCATTAAGAGTGCCAAACCACCTCGGTTGTCTAATCTAACTAAGGAGCTCGGTCGCCCAAAGCAGACCAGATGTTAGCCCGGTTGAGCGGCCAAGTCCTTTTGTTATCTCGGTTTTTGCTGGGTTATAGGCAAACATGTTATTTGCTCGGTTAGATTGGTTTTTTGGATCAAATGAAGACTAGGAGCCCGGTCCGCCCCAGTTCTTCAGTGTTCTTCAGGAAAATAAAGAACACCAAGAACAGTGGGAGGTTTTGGGACAGTTTCTATGGCCTATGCCCTAAGAGCTACGTTTTAGTCCCCTAATGTGTGTAATATTAAAGAAAATAGTAACTAAAGAGGGATTGAAGGTCTTACCTGTGAAGGGCAGGAACTGTTCCTTCAAGCACGAAGAATGGCAGTCGAGGCTGGGAGGAAGTTGCTTGAGCTCCAAAGCGTCAGATAGAAGAGAAGCAGTAGGAAGAGATTGAACAAGAGGGGTCTGGTATATGTAGGCAAGAGAGGCCACCCAAATTCAAATTCTGGTAAAAACGGCGGGTTGGCTACTCGAGGACCAATGGCAGCCCACCACGTGTCCCCATTTATGGCAACGTCAGAACTGAAGAGACAGGTTGAAGAGTCGAAGAGCCAACCGGGATACTTTCAAAAGAAGAGGATGTCAGCCGAGGAGTACAACCGGGCAAGTTTGCAGACAGTAATGATTAACTAGCCCGGTCGCCCTTTGGCATTTTGAAGACCGAAGAAATGTTACCCCGGTCGAAGTATATGTAATCCCAGTCACGCTTGCACGGACGGAATTAAGGGGCAATTGAGAGGGAGATTTATGGTCTGGAATTGGGCCGAGGTAACGGCCGGGCAGGTTGAGAGCCCAATGGTGCATGGGGCCGAGATGACCGGCGATCCGCTCTTTGACGGGCTGCCAGGAATTGGGCCGGGCAGAAATTGGGCCAAGCATGTGCCGACCAGACTATAAAGAAGTTGCTTGGCAGGCAGTGCTCTGTTGGACCGAGCTCCTTGATCAGGCAAAGGCAGAGCCAGTCAAGCTGAATGACCGGCGCCCGGAAAGGCGTGGTTAGCCGAGATAATCATTTGATCGGCAGTAAGGCCGACCACAGGAGGTGCCTCAGGCTAGGCTTTGCCGAGATGCAGTCTAGTCCGGTCCTCCTTGGGCTTAGCCAGTGAAGTGCTTGGGTATGAAGCACGGCACGGCAGTGGATAGAGTAGCTCAGCTGCCGAGCTCCAGCTGTGATGGCAGGCAGTTGAGATTAGGTGATGGTCAGCAAGGTTTATGCTGACAGATGGGATAGCGGAGCCACGTGTCAGGAGATGACTGGGAGTAGATATGGGGCGCAAAGGGTATATATGCATGTGGATGCCCCCCGTACGCGGGGACACAAACATTCTGTAAGGAAATTCTTACACTCAAACACTTCTCTCTCTCTCTCTCTATCCTAAGGTGTGTGCTAACTTGATCGTCGGAGGGTTTTTCCGGCCACACACCGCCGGGTAGCTCACCCTTATTGGCTCACAGGTGATCGGACAGAGACGGAGCTCGGAAGAAAGGAGTACGGGCTTGCCGGAATATTTGCTCCCCGTACAAGATACAAACAACTCGGTGAATTCTTTATCACCAATCCCTTATCCAATTACCATTTCATTATCCATTCTTTTTAAATAATTTCTATGTGCATTTCCATTCCATACCAATTTACACATCAAATGGTAATTTCACAAGTTCATCACAAGTCACATATATCATCACTGACCTCAACACACTTCACAACACATTCCACCTTTTGTCGGCTTGATACGACAGGATAGCGGGCACCCAATTCATAGCACATTCCACCATTTGCCAGCTATTATACGACGTGAATTCCCAAAAATCATTTTCTCAAAAACCATATCTTATTTCTAAAACCATTTTCAACTTTTTAAAAACCATCCCCCACATTTGCCGGCTATTATACGGCAAGACGTGAGCACCCAAAATATTTTCGAAAACCATCCGTTTTTCCACTTTTGTCGGCTACAATACAGCAGGACTGTGTGGACACCCAAAAATCATTTTCCACTTTTGCCGACAATACGGCAGGACTGTGTGGACACCCAAAAATCATTTTTCCCACATTCGTCCAACGATAAGCCTAGATAGGGCAATTGGGCACCTTGAATTCAAACCACCCCCACATTTACCGACTATTATACGGATGGTTGTGGGCACCGAAAAATTATTTTTTTCAATTTTTAAAACCATCCCTCACATTTACCGGCTATGATACAGACGGTCGGGGGCACCGAAAAACCATTTTCAACTCCCCGCGCGGGTACCAACCACAACACAACCCAACACAACTCAACTCAACTCAACCCAACACAACTCAATTCCACATAACATAACTCAACCAACTCATTATAACATAACCCAATACAATTCACATAACACACAATAAGATTCAACACAACCATTTCAACACAAAGCTCATATCATCCATACCACTAGTAATTTCTTTTCTCCCAAGTTTGGTTTCATACTATAATATAATTTAAAATATCAACATTATGAGTTCAATCGCAACTTTTACATAAATTTATCAAATTCTTTAAAATTTCAATTAAACTTGTACATGTGTAATTTAACACCTCAATTTCATGATTCTACTATTAATTGAAGCAAAACCATTAACTATCTTTATGAGCCAAACTAGGATTTTTAAGAGAAATTAAGGCTGTATTTGGTTGTGTTTCCAAACAATGATTCTACACCCATATTCCAATATGATGTTTGGAACAAATTCTCAAATCACATTTCCACAACTCTGCAGAAAACTTTGTGTGGGGCGCATTTTTCAAAAAAAAAATTTCAAATTTGGCGTAACCGGTCGTCCCATCGGATGTCCTATCGGACGTCCCACCGGTCGTCCAGCCGGTTGACTGGAACAGTGCAATTTTTTTTTCAATTGATATATGTTAATTTTTATAAATTCAAAAAAAATATTTTTCAAATTTTTTAAAATTTTTCATGTGCTTTAATAGAATTTTGAGTTGTATGTTTGGTTATGAGTTGTAAGTTTTTATATCAAATATCATATGCCACATCAAAATTCCTCACTCAATTCAAAACTCTTTTACCAAACAAATTTTTCACACTCAAATCATAATTTCAAAACTCACAAACTCAAAATACAACTCATACTCTCAAATCATATTTACAAAACTTTACCAAATGCAACATAAAGCTTTTCACAAAAACACATTTTATTCCAACCCTTCTATTACTTTTACACCTAAACTCATGACCCAAGACCCAAGATCATGACCCAACAAGTGAACCCAACTCCTTTCAAACCCTAACCCCTAATCTCATGATTCATTACAATATTCATAAAAATATAAACTTTTGTATTTATATAAAGAAAATACCACAAATCTATTCATAAACGAGGGTATTAAAAGAGAACTAGAAACCCGTACCTCTTGAAGCTAAGAGATGGTGACCCAAAAATCAAAGGCAACGAAACCACGAACCATTTGGACCAAAAGGATGCCTTTGACGAGATCTACACTTTTTCTCAAAGGACCATGGTGAAAAGATCATTCTAGGTGAGTAGATCTAGAGGTCTTAGTGCCAAAAGCTTGAGTTTAGAGAGAGAGAGGAGAACTCACAGTTTGAGAGAGAGGAAAGAGGAGAAAAGTGAAATGAAACTATGTTTGGAGCCTATTTATAGTAGTAGAAAAGTAGCCCTAAGGTCAATAAAATAATAAGTCCAAAACCCCCCAAAGGTAGGGCCCATACGGACCCACAAATCTGAAATAAACACGCAAGGGTCGAGCCCTAGTGTAGTGGTGTCGACCCTCCAACAAGAAAAGACAATGTTGGCAGTAAGCAAGGTGTTGACCCTTGGACAGGAAAGGTCGACCCTATTTTCCAGCAACTAATACATAGATTATGCAATATACAAGGGTCGACCCTTCCCAGATTGGTGTCGACCCTTGTGGATAAGAACAAGAGGCAGGTGTCGACACCACCGAGACTAGTGTCGACCCTAAATTCCAGCAACACCTCAAGAAACTACACCAACAGGTAAGGGTCAACCCTTAGAAAGGCTAGTGTCGACCCCAGAATAGAACTTCTAAGTTCCCAAGGAACTTTTTGACTAGAACAAGCGCAAACAAACAAACGCAACGAGTTTAAATCAGATCATACTCCTCCAAAACCAAAAAATCGACTTGCATTTTGGCTATCACTAACTAAAAGTCAAAACGAAAAGCATCCAAAAGATTGTCTTCAGAACCTGTTACAGGCACTACGAGTTTCTCGTTATGCCATTTGGCGTCACAAATGCTCCAACAGCCTTCATGGACCTCATGAACCGAGTGTTCAAACCCTATCTTGATGAGTTCGTCATCGTCTTCATTGACGACATTCTCATGTACTCCAAGTCACCAGAGGCCCATGAGCAGCACTTGCGAACAGTTCTACAAACACTACATGATCACAAACTTTATGCCAAGTTAAAAAAATGCAAATTTTGGATCACTAGTGTACACTTTCTTAGTCACATCATTAACAAAGATGGCATCGCGGTTAACCCTCAAAAAGTTACAGCAATCGTGGACTGGCCACGACTTACTAATGTGTCAAAAATCTGAAGTTCGTTGGGTCTAACTGGCTATTACCGACGTTTCGAGCAAGATTTCTCGAAAATAGCACCACCTTTGACCCAGCTAACTTAGAAGAACACACCCTTTGAATGGACTAACAAACAGGAGCGTTGCTTCCAAGAATTAAAAAGTCGACTTGTGTCAGCTCCTATAATAGCACTCCCTACAGGAGCAGATGGGTTCGTAATTTATAGTGATGCTTCATACAGTGGTTTGGGTTGCGTTCTTATGCAAAACAGAAAAATCATTGCTTATGCCTCACGACAACTAGACTCATGAGAAGAACTACCTAACTCATGATCTAGAATTAGCTACGGTGATCTTTGCCCTCAAGGTTTGGCATCATTATGTCTACGGTGCAACTTGTAAAATTTACACTGATCACAAGAGTCTTAAATATCTGTTCACACAGAAGGAACTGAATATGAGGCAATGACGGTGGTTAGAATTTTTGAAAGATTACGATGTAGAAATCCATCACCATCCAGGCAAAGCTAACGTAGTGGCAGATGCGCTAAGCCGAAAGACGACCAAAAGTTTGGCATGAACTCTCGTTTCCCACAAGATCAATGGACTGCTCGACAACATAACCGTGGAACCTACCTTAATTGAAGAAATTAGTGCACGCCAATGTGAAGATAAACTTATGAAGAAAAAGTATGAGGAGCAAAAGAGTATGCCTGATCCTGATTTCACTATAAGCAATGGGATACTGAAATTTCGAAATCGAATTTGCGTACCCGACATTTCAAAACTCAAAAAGAAGATATTGGTGGAAGCTCGCAGCTCGAGGTTTGCGGTCCACCCTGGCAATACGAAGATGTATCACGATCTAAAGGAACACTACTAGTGGATAGGAATGAAAAGAGACGTAGCAAGCCATGTCTCCAATTGTCTGCATTGTCAGCGTGTTAAAGTAGAACATCAGAGACCTACAAGGATGTTGCAACGCTCCCTATTCTTAAATAGAAATGGGAGCACATTACTATGGACTTCGTTGTGGGATTGCCTCGTTCTTCTCGAGGTATGGATTCTATTTGGGTCATAGTTGATCGTTTGACTAAATCTGCTCATTTCCTACCTATGAAAACTTTTTATAATGCAGATAAGCTAGATATCCTATATGTAAATGAGATTGTGAGATTACATGGTGTGCCAATGTCTGTCACACCCCGAATTTTAATTACTCGAAAACATTACCAAGAGCCTGAAATTTAGGTCCTTTTTTTTTTTTAAAAAAAATCTTTTACCCTTGAGTAATAGAAACATGATAGTACATGTTCTCTCTCATGATGAATACAACAATAATAATAATACATGCCAAGCTCCCGCTACGGAGTTACAAATAATAATTACAAACATTAAAGTACAAAGAGATTGCACATAAGATCTACATGAACTTCCTGATCCTTCAACCAATCAATCCGAATTCTTTTCCTGTAAAAAAAAAAAAGAAAAAAAAAAAAAGAAGAGGAAACAACGAGGGGTGAGCACAATTGCCTAGTAGGAATCTCATAGTTCTAAAGCAATAACCATCCTATAGATAGAAATGATCATGCATGCAGGGTGATACCATATAGTAAAGTAATGTTTTGTAATTTCAAAATATCATACGTAGAGTACCTTTTTCTCAAAATTTATTTGAACATTTAAGGAAAACCTTTAACCATAAAAAACTATCCCTTTTATCAGAAAACCATAAATCCCTTTTTCTAGTTACATTTATTATAATATCATAACCTCAAGTTCAAGTTCCCTTAATACTCCAAAACATCCCACATACATGCTATTCCTACCAATCTATTCATATTTGTTGTAACTTTTCAATGTAAAAATCCAAATCTCTTTTATAGTCAATAATTGTTATCTTACACTCAACTCCTACTTATCTAATAACTACATCACATCCACACTTGCATTATCAACTATAATTCAACATATCACAACTACATGATATCCACATCTGTGTTATCAATCATAATTCAACATATTCCAAGGATAATAAACCTTTTTTAATTTAATTTCTCAATTAATCATAAAACAAAACTCTTAATTTTTCCTTATAGATACAAACAACTCGGTGAGTTCTTTATCACCAATCCCTTATCCAATTACCATTTCATTATCCATTCTTTTTAAATAATTTCTATGTGCATTTCCATTCCATACCAATTTACACATCAAATGGTAATTTCACAAGTTCATCACAAGTCACATATATCATCACTGACCTCAACACACTTCACAACACATTGCACCTTTTGTCGGCTTGATACAACAGGATAGTGGGCACCCAATTCATAGCACATTCCACCATTTGCCGGCTATTATACGGCGTGAATTCCCAAAAATCATTTTCTCAAAAATCATATCTTATTTCTAAAACCATTTTCAACTTTTTAAAAACCATCCCCCACATTTGCCTGCTATTATACGGCAAGACGTGAGCACCCAAAATATTTTCGAAAACCATCCGTTTTTTCACTTTTGTCGGCTACAATACGGCAGGACTGTGTGGACACCCAAAAATCATTTTCCACTCTCGCCGGCTACAACACGGTAGGACTGTGTGGACACCCAAAAATCATTTTTCCCACATTCGTCCAGCGATAAGCCTAGATAGGGCAATTGGGCACCTTGAATTCAAACCACCCCCACATTTACCGGCTATTATACGGATGGTTGTGGGCACCGAAAAACTATTTTTTTTCAATTTTTAAAACCATCCCTCACATTTACCGGCTATGATACGGACGGTCGGGGCACCGAAAAACCATTTTCAACTCCCCCGCGCGGGTACCAACCACAACACAACCCGACACAACTCAACTCAACTCAACCCAACACAACTCAATTCCACATAACATAACTCAACCAACTCATTATAACATAACCCAATACAATTCACATAACACACAATAAGATTCAACACAACCATTTCAACACAAAGCTCATATCATCCATACCACTAGTAATTTCTTTTCTCCCAAGTTTGGTTTCATACTATAATATAATTTAAAATATCAACATTATGAGTTCAATCACAACTTTTACATAAATTTATCAAATTCTTTAAAATTTCAATTAAACTTGTACATATGTAATTTAACACCTCAATTTCATGATTCTACTATTAATTGGAGCAAAACCATTAACTATCTTTATGAGCCAAACTAGGGTTTTTAAAAGAAATTAAGGCTGTATTTGGTTGTGTTTCCAAACAATGATTCTACACCCATATTCCAATATGATGTTTGGAGCGAATTCTCAAATCACATTTCCACAACTTTGCAGAAAACTCTGTGTGGGGCGCATTTTTCAAATTTTTTTTTTCAAATTTGGCGTAACCGGTCGTCCCATCGGATGTCCTACCGGACGTCCCACCGGTCGTCCAGCCGGTTGACTGGAACAGTGCAATTTTTTTTTTTCAATTGATATATGTTAATTTTTATAAATTCAAAAAAAATATTTTTCAAAATTTTTAAATTTTTTTATGTGCTTTAATAGAATTTTGAGTTGTATGTTTAGTTATGAGTTGTAAGTTTTTATATCAAATATCATATGTCACATCAAAAATTTCCCACTCAATTCAAAACTCTTTTCAAAACTCTTTTACCAAACAAAATTTTCACACTCAAATCATAATTTCAAAATTCACAAACTCAAAATACAACTCATACTCTCAAATCATATTTACAAAACTTTACCAAATGCAACCTAAAGCTTTTCACAAAAACACATTTTATTCCAACCCTTCTATTACTTTTACACCTAAACTCATGACCCAAGACCCAAGATCATGACCCAACAAGTGAACCCAACTCCTTTCAAACCCTAACCCCCAATCTCATGATTCATTACAATATTCATAAAAATATAAACTTTTGTATTTATATAAAGAAAATACCACAAAATCTATTCATAAACGAGGGTATTAAAAGAGAACTAGAAACCCGTACCTCTTGAAGCTAAGAGATGGCAACCCAAAAATCAAAGGCGACGAAACCACGAACCATTTGGACCAAAAGGATGCCCTTGACGAGATCTACACTTTTTCTCAAAGGACCATGGTGAAAAGATCATTCTAGGTGAGTAGATCTAGAGGTCTTAGTACCAAAAGCTTGAGTTTAGAGAGAGAGAAAGAAAGGAGAACTCACAGTTTGAGAGAGAGGAAAGAGGAGAAAAGTGAAATGAAACTATGTTTGGAGCCTATTTATAGTAGTAGAAAAGTAGCCCTAAGGTCAATAAAATAATAAGTCCAAAACCCCCCAAAGGTAGGGCCCATACGGACCCACAAATCTGAAATAAACACGCAAGGGTCGAGCCCTGGTGTGGTGGTGTCGACCCTTCAACAAGAAAAGACAATGCTGGCAGCAAGCAAGGTGTTGACCCTTGGACAGGAAAGGTCGACCCTATTTTCCAGCAACTAATACCTAGATTATGCAATATACAAGGGTCGACCCTTCCCAGACTGGTGTCGACCCTTGTGGATAAGAACAAGAGGCAGGTGTCGACACCACCAAGACTAGTGTCGACCCTAAATTCCAGCAACACCTCAAGAAACTATACCAACAAGTAAGGGTCAACCCTTAGAAAGGCTGGTGTCGACCCCAGAATAGAACTTCTAAGTTCCCAAGGAACTTTTTGACTAGAACAAGCGCAAACAAACAAACGCAATGAGTTTAAATCGGATCATACTCCTCCAAAACCAACATTCAACAACTCCAAAGACTCCCAAAAAAAAAAATAAGGGAATTAAATACACACTCCAATGGATTAAAGGATGCGGGTATTACAGTGTCTATTGTATCTAACAGAGATCCTAAGTTCACTTCAAGATTCTGGTAGAGTCTACAGCAAGCTTTGGGGGCTGAATTGAGACTAAACAGTGCTTATCACTCACAGACAGATAGCCAATCTGAACAGACCATTCAAACATTGGAAGACTTGTTACGGATGTGTGCCCTAGATTTCCAAGGCAGTTGGGAAACCTACTTACCATTCGCCGAATTTGTGTATAACAATAGCTACCATTCGAGTATCGGCATGGCTCCTTATGAAGCTTTGAATGGTAGGAAGTGTCGTTCTCTGATTTGTTGGGCCGAGGTAAGTGACAGACCATTGTTGGGACCGAAACTTGTGCAAGAAATAACTAAAAATGTGAAGTTGATTCAACAGAGATTGAAAACTACACAAAGCTGCCAAAAGAGTTATGCGGACGTCCGAAGAAGAGATTGAGAATATGAAGTCAGGGATCATGTATTTATCAAAGTAACTTTTATGAAATGCCAGATGCGGTTTGGTGTAAAGGGCAAGCTAGCACCGAGATATGTTAGGCCATATGAGATTTTAAAAAAGATCAATCTGGTGATGTATCGGGTAGCCTTACCGCCAGTCATGGAGCATATATGCATAATGTTTTTTACATATCTATGCTTCGAGAGTATTTGAAGGATCCATTCCATGTGATTGAACCAACTCATGTGCTTCTGAAAGATGATTTTACTTTTGAAGAACGACAAATTCAGATTATGAATCGCCGGATTAAAAGATTGAGGAACAAAGAAATCCCATTGGTGAAAGTGGATTGGAAAAACCACAGAGAGACATATGCAACATGGGAGACCGAAGAAGACATGATGAAGAGATACTCTGATTTGTTTCCTTTGGACCCGATGTTCTTCCAAAATGAAGGTAATTCGAGTTTAGAGGACTAAGCTCTTGAAGGGAGGAAGACTATAACAACCCCGACCTATGATTAGCCAATAAACCATGATTAAGAATGCTTAATAAGTAATTAAGATGAAATTCTAAATTAATTGCATGTGTGTAACATTATTTGTGTTTATATTTGTCATGAATTGAGCACCCCCGCTTGCTCGATCAAAGATCGGCCTCTATTAATCATGATATGATTTTTTATAAATATTATGTGCTCTTGTTCTGATTATTAGACTAGCATTACTATGTGATGTGCACAAGCAAGTATAAACTAGTTTGCCCAAATTGGAACAATTCAATTTCATGTTTGTTTTATGAAAATGGTTGAATTTGCCACCTCAAGTGGGCTTAAAGTTTGTGAATTTGCCACCAAACATAGTGGGCTTAAAACTGATTTGCCATTCAACAAAATGGGCTTAAAACATACATTCGTTGAATCGTTCCAATTCAAGTAACAAGCCTTCATCTACAGGCATTCAAGCAGTGTATCAAGTAAGCATTTAGCCTCATGGCAAGCATGCTAGTCATGGCAATCACTCACACTCATGCAAGTATGCTAAAGCATTAGAAACTCACCTAGTACTCCAAGCTAAGAAGATACGAGTTAGAAAAATATACATGATCCCTAACTATACAAGATGTCTAATGCAACACATGCAATATGCAATTACTAAGCTCGGCTACTAATATAGCATATGAATTAATTCAAGACATGCGGTCTAAGCATGTACTCAACGAAGTAATTGAAATGACAATGCAGTTTAAATGATGCGCTGAGCCTCGGTGCATGCAAGACAAAATGAATGGATGCAAGCATAAGGTATGCCAATTGAAACATGTCCTTAATCTAACCATCAGAAGCGATAAAATAAAAGGGAAAAAGACGTGGGGTTGGAAGACATGCACATTATTACATTTTTGCTCTCACAAAGGAGAGTCTGAATGAATAAATTAACTAACTAACTAAGCCAAGCTAATTAAGCTAATTATTACAAACCAAATAAACTAACTAATAAGCTAACTAATTAAGTTATAACACAAATGTAAGCAAACTAAGTAATTAAAGTCTCTAACTACTCTGCCATTACTCTGCCTCGAGAAATGGAAGATGTGCATGCACATGCTCGGATTTCTCTCGAAAAGATCTCCGTTTCGCTCCCGAAAGCCTCTGTTTGCAGAGTTGAACACTTCCAGATCCATTTTGCTCCACCTTACCAACATTCTACTGAGGTTTGTATCAATGGCCAGCCGGCCACTGGTAAAGACTGCCGGCCATCTGCTGACCATGGAAGTGGCCTGCCAGCCATCAAAGGTGCACTGCCGGCCACCTACCGGCGATGGATAGTGGCCTGCCAGCCACTAATTTATTGGTTTAACTTGCTGCAATAGAGAACAAACAGAGCAAAAAGAAGGTATTCCCACAGATTGTTTACACAACTCACCCCTCATTTTCATGAACAAATCCAAGGAGTTGTGAACTCAAGCCATAAACCACCAACTCAAGCAATTTCATTGCATGATGGCTTGTGACTCAAGAGGCACAAGTTCAATAAATGCAAAATGAGACACAAACCTCCTCCCTTTCATGAAAGATCAAGGGAAGAAGTTAACCTTGGAGACTTGGATCATTTCATCACTAACAAGTATAAAATGGTCCAAGTTCCCTGTGTTCAATTAACGTCCGATTGAACACATCAAAAACACAACCAAATTCTTATCTTAGCTCACTTTTAGTTCCAAGTTCTAATTACTCATTTTACTTTACCAACCATTCCTTAATCCAATTAAGTCCAAAAGGTGAGTTAAAGTCCTCTAAAGGGAAGGAAGTGTCAAACAAGGGGTAGTTTAAGGCGTGAGAGAAGTTTCATGCCGTTGGTAATGAACCCTCAAAAGAAGATTAAACCATTAAGCATGGACCTCAATCTCAAGCTTAAAGAATTTCAAGTTTGAAACAACCCTCAAAGCAAATTTAAAAAGTCAAGAAATGAGGGACGTTGCAGAGCTTTAGGTGCTGAAATGAAGTGCAAAACAACACCAAAACATGCAAT
Organism: Camellia sinensis; assembly: GCF_004153795.1. Classification (NCBI taxonomy): domain Eukaryota; kingdom Viridiplantae; phylum Streptophyta; class Magnoliopsida; order Ericales; family Theaceae; genus Camellia; species Camellia sinensis. The sequence continues at coordinate 126,936 of NW_021025936.1, read as the reverse complement.
CAACTTAAACAAGGGGTGTCTAATGGCCTAAAACACCGAGCTTGTGAGGACCTTTACACTACAACCATGCAAAACAAGACATAACTGACCCAAATAGCCCAAAACAGTGCTAAAGCAGTCTAAAAAAGGGCAAAAACATGATGGAATATAGCTACAAAAAGCTAAACAATCATGCTAACACATAGAATTAACTAGGCTAGCAAACAAGACACCGAGAGGGGAGACTAACCCCTCCAATTTTGGACTTCAAAACATGTTTTTTGGCATTGAAAATTCTCTGAAATTCAGTGGTTAAAAGCCCAAAAAAAGTTGGTTTGAAATTGGAAAACAAAGGTACAAAAACCTTTCAAATAAGAAAGAAAGAAGGTTGAAGCACCCCCTAACATAAAATGGTCTCAAACCATCACTTTTAGTGCACTAAAACAGGTTTTTTTATAGTTCAAAAGAAGCCCAAAAACAGTGGGAAAAGATAGCAAAGTGAGTATGCAAAACAAAGTGTAAAAGACAAGTGCTATACCTCTTGAATGAAAGAGTAATTCTAGGAAACAAACCAAGCCAAAACCCACTTAAGAAGCTCCAAGATAGCTTCAAGCAACCTCAGCTCCAAGACAAACCACTTTGGTTAAGGGTTGATATGCAAAAGTATAGTGTATCTAAGCAACTAAGCACAAAATTTCAAGAGAGAGAGAGAAATGTAGAGAGAGAGAGAGAATTTTGTTCCAAAATTTCCTAACCTTCAAATATGAGAGGGGAGGTCCCTATATATAGAAAACATGAAATCTATATAAGGAGATCCAGCCCTCCACGTGTGGACAGATGCAAGCATCTGTGCAAACAGCTGGCACAGTTGGCATAAAATATCTGCAGAAAACACTGGTAGCTGGCCGACCATTAGTGATGGCCGACAAGGCATCATTGATGGCCGGCAAGGCACATCAATGGCCGACAGACAAGAAATGATGGCCGACAAGCCACCAGAGATTGCAGGCGGGAAAGATAAAGTCCTAGTCCAATAATGAGACAAAATGGATGCAGGGTTTGAAAGGCTCAAATCTGTGGCATTCCACTGAGGAGTTCAAACGCTCGGCGGGCAAATAGATTCGTCATCGGATGTACTTGGAAGAACATCCAAGTCTTGAAAGGCTGTAAAAAATGGGATGTCTACACACGCTCGAGCGATTGCCGAGTATAAAATGCATGCTCCCAAAAGTTTGTACACTTTGTAGACCACTCAAGTGACAAGAGTTACGCTCGAGCGAGGACCTCAGTCTTACGCTCGAGTGACCGTCAAGCATGTGTCAAGCGAAAAAATCAAGCAACCAGTACTTTTGCATAGTTTACAAGCCGCTCAAATGAAGTAAGTTGCGCTTGAGCGACCACTTATATTTTTAGACCTCCGCTCGAGCGAAAAAAGTTATGCTTGAGCGAGGCCCCTGTTTTTAGCAAATTTGGATAAGTGTTGAACATTATGTTTTGGTATCCTCATTGCATCCTAGGCATTCCTAGGCCAAGATTAAGACATAATAATGATGATAAATGCCAAAAACACACGAAGAACGAAATAAAAAGAAGTTATGTGCGATCCAAGCTTGTGTTTCATTATGTGTATTTGTTATGTTGATGTAGGTCATGCACCGTAAGCCATTTGATTAGTTTGCTCTGTCTGTCTACATCCGGAGCCATTTGTGAGTAATAACTCTATAAAGTTATGTTTAATTATACATATTTTCTGACTGATATGATAATATCTGTTTTCTAAAATGCTATTTTATGAATCATGAATGAATATCCATTTTTCTGAAATGTATTTGTGGCATCCTTAGTTCATGTGGCCCTCGCCTTGAGGTAACATTACCGTGGCCAATATGCTCGTGGCCCTTGCCTCAGGGTAACAATACTGTGGCTTATACTCTGTGGCCCTTGCCGGAGGGTAACATTACCGAGGTTTATGTTCACGTGGCCCTCGCTTGGGGGTAACAATACTATGGCTACTTGTGCACAAGATGTGGACCTATGTGGTCGTCGGTACCGACTATGCAAGAGTTGATATGATATGATATCTAAGTGGATGTACCACATATAACTGCTATGATTTCTAGTTAAGCGTGCGAATCTGAATTTATAGCTGATATGAAATCTGTTATGGACATCATTCATTAATTCTTTACTCCGTTATTATTCACTGGGTTTCCGCTCACTATTTATATTATGTATGTAGGTGAACAGGTGCGTGATTAGGCTTAAGCTGTTGCCTGGAGTCTTTATTTTGTCCGCCAGCTATTGTGCCTCTAGTGGAGGTTCCCTTTTGTGATCAGTCATGTTTATGTAGCACCCTATGAACAAGTTTCTTTTGACTATTTTATCTGTATTTCGAGCTAAGTGCCTTTTGGCTATATTTGTAATATATGTGACGTAAGACCATTTTCTTTTGACATCACAAATTTATATATAAAGTTATGAGATTATCTATCCCATGTATGTCTACATAGCTTTATGGACTATGTATGTTTCTATATTTGCTTCCGTAACCCCTTTATTATACGATAATCTGTTCAGAGGCCTTTGGTAATCCAAGGATTACTGGTCAGTTACGATGCTAAACCCATAGGGGCCAGTTTAGATCGTGACAGAAATCATTCTCATATCCAAATATAATAATAATACATCCAACAAAACATATCATATCGTCATTCGACTAGAGTAATTTGTCCCGGACATCGATTATCAAACATAACACCATTTTGTCATGTGGCTAGCGAGTTCTCATAATCACATATATGTCATGGACTCGCATTAACATGCTGTCCCCTATGACTTGAGATTTCTTTTTGGATGCGATATTAGATCAAAATAGGACATTCATTCACATAAGCAAAATATCATTTCAGAAATCATAACTTATCCAATAACATTTCAAATATAATTCATATGAACATATCTTTACAATAACGTTACTCACAGTGCTTGGTCAAATGATACACCTCAACGGATCAATCTACAAAAATATATCCAAGCACAACACAATCGATTTATTAATCGGGTCTTAAACTTATTTCAAACGTTTGTCATGTGTTCTTTAAGCCATTTCTATTTGTCATGTAAATTCTTTCTTATTCATGGTATGCAAATGAGTTTAAAAGACATGTTAGAATCATGCAAATGAAGGCTCGTGCATCAGAAAAATGATGAGAAAATAAAACGGTACACTATTCTCAAAATCGCGTGTACGGGAGGGCCTTGGCCGCACATGCAGTTAAAGCGGAATTGAAGCTGAAACAGGGAAAGGTGTTCCGCAAGTGTGAGGCTTCATGCCGCACGTACAGTCTGGGTTTCAAAGTTGTCCGACATTTGCTTCCAAATTGGGAACTCAATTTTGCAACCATAAACTTCAATTTCATGCATTTCATGTCCAAAAACTTATTGAAAACAACTTGAACTTGAATTCCCAACATCAAATTCAAATTATAACTTTAAACAAAACCTAAGTTTCCAATTGAAAGATCAAACTCTATAATTGCATTATAAAATCATAAACATGCATGTTATGAGTTTTAAACTTCAAAATTCATGGAGAATTCTCTTCAACTCTCAAGAGCCATGCAAGCAATCAAGTGTATGAACATGAATCTTATGAATTTATGCCATGCATGTTAAATTTATGAGCTAATTTCTTTCAATTCTTGCCATGTATGTTTATACCACAAAACTCTCAATTAAGCACAATTTCTTCTTAAAACTTAAATTCCATAGACTCATGAGTGTAACAACTCAAATTCAAGAAATTAAAAGAGAAATCCTACCTTAGATGGATGAATTATGAAGATTTTTGCCTCTAGACTTCTTGTTCTTCTTCTTCCTCTTCCTTCCTTCTTGAAGCTATACCCCCCCTCCTCTTGCGTGTGTGTGTGTGTCTCTCTCTCTCTCTATAGCAAGTATTCTCACAAAAACCCACTAACTCCCTAACTCAAACTCTTCTTTTTCTCCCTTATTTGATGGATAGACTAGCGAAATTTAATTTAGGCACTAATAAAAACTAAACCTAAGTTTAGGCTAGTAAATCACATTAAACTAAATTATATCAAATTTCATCATATACTTAATTAAATCATTAAAATCTAATTTAATTTAAACTAAACTTAGTCATACTAATATGAATTATGCAAATTATCATTATTCAGTCATGTTTAAATTATTGAATTAGAAACTTATAAACTCATAAATTTTGCAATTAAATACAAGACAACCTCAATCTTCTTAATTACTTTAATGTAGAATATTATACGTAGCGAGGTTGTCACATATGTTTAACTTCAACAAGGATTATGGAGACTCGAACCTAAATATGTCATTTGTAGGTGTTTTTTGGTATTTGTTATGGGTGGATCGATTGTTCGGAATGGTACCCAATAGCTCTTCCCGCTCAGTGAGTAGCTTAGTACTAGTAACTTCCTTTATTTTGGCCTTGTTTGGAAATAGGCTTTTTTAATGACTTTTTTATTTTTTAGTTAAAATATGATGTAAAAAAAAATTAGTATATTTAAGAAGAATTTTTTGACTTTTTATAAAAAGATATAAAAAAAATAATATAAATAAGTAAAAATGAGTAAATTGACATTTTTGCCCTTCAAAAGTGGGTTCTATTCAATCCGTGAGAGAGTGAATCCACCTGACATGTTGTCCAGATATGCATGGGAAATAGGGGGGTGATGCCACAAAATGTTGGATTTCATATAATGGACTTCACCGATTTTTATATGTAATTTTTTTTTTTTGAAATGTTCAAATTAAACTTCATCAATTTTGTATTTCGAAAAAATACTCATAAAAAAAAAAAATTTGTTCCAATTTTATTGATGAAAATACTTTGTTGTAATTTGTAAAATGTAATAATTGTACTAATTTTTTTATTTATAAAAAAAGTCTTTTCAAAACTCATTACGAAACTATTTTTACAACTTCCCTTATGATTGTAAATATTTCAAAACTCTTTTCAAATGTTCATTCAAAACTCGTGAACACATCAACACCAAAATCTTTGCAAAACTCTATTTTTCCCAAAAAGTATATAAAAATAAATCAAATATTGGACTTCATTAATTTTGTATTTCGAAAAAGTTCTCATAAATAAAAACTATTAATTTACAAAAATGTTATGTTGGAATTTGTGAAATGTAATCAGTTTGTTTGATTTGGTTTTTCAGAATTCACTTATCAAAAAACTAGAATTTTAAGTATTCCGTATTTTTTTTTTTGCACTAAATTATTTTAATATTCGAAGTAATTTATTTAAGTATTAGATACACTCAATATAAATACATTGAAAAAATAGAATATTTGTAAAAAGAATCTTTAGAAAATTAAATAGCAAAAATAAATTTTAAAAAAAATTAGGAGAATGCAGTACATTTTCTGTGTTGTTGTGTAATTATTAATTTTGTTACAAATATTGTATTTTTTAGATACATGTACAAAAAGGTGCTTCTAGAAAAGTACAAAAAAATTGCTTAAAATTTTAAATGTACTCGCTAAAAAAAAAAAAAAACACACAGAAAACCAAAAAGTCCAATTTCCAATAAATTCATAATCTAGAAAATTTAAATCAAATACAGTGAATAATTTTGTTAATCCTTTGTTTTAAAAGTCTTTTCAAAATTTACAACCAAAATGTTTTCAGAATTTCATTCAAAATTACATCTAAACTCTTTTTAAAACTCCATACATAACTCATAAACAAACATAACCAAACTCTTTGCAATATTCTATTTTTCGAAGTAAAGATTTAAAAATAAAATCTAAGATGGGACTTCCCCTGATTATTTTTTCCGAAAGAATACCTATAAATAAAAAACTATTACATCCTCAATTGCTGAAAATGTGTAGTTGTAATTTTTTAAAGTGTATCTTTTTAGTTGAGTTTTCATATTTATCCTTAATTTTAATCACTTCTCCAAAGTTAGGTTATTAAGAATCAAATTAAAACACTTTTTATACATTAAGAATTAAATCGACATAATTTAAATATTAAAAGTAAAATGGCATAAATTACATATTTAATTAACCCAAAAGGAAAATATAATTATTGAGAACTGTAGAATTTTTTTTTTCAAGTGTTTGTGTGTCAATTTAGTTCCTAAGATATTTTTATATTCTAATATGTTCCATTATTTGAATATTTGATCTATCAAATCTTACTTCTCATATTTAAAGTATTTTTTGGATATTTCTACTTTTGTAAATATTTTTTGAATATTTAGCAATTTGGTGATGTGAACATTCATATTTTACAATGTGAATATTTACATTGACGTGTGAATGTTTACATTGACAGTGTGAATATTCATATTGTCATGTTAATATTCACATTGATGGTATGAACATTCACATTGACTGTGTGAACATTCACATCACAGAACATTCACACTATAAATGTAAATATTATTAGGACTTATTTTGGTGACTATGTCACTTATAGAACTTATTGGAATATAAAAAAATAATGTGAATTAAACAGAATATAAGTAGGTAAAAAAAAAGTTTATGAAAAAGTGTCCCAAAAAGTAATGTACTCTCATTAGTAGTAGTATTAAGATTAGAAGAAGAAGACGAAGAAAAACTGAAAAAATTGTAAATTTGCAAGGTTTTCCCTTTAATTTACTATTTTGAAACGCGGGGTGAAAAATAAAATAGGTGTTTGGTTATTAAATTGTCTAATATAATGTGAGTAAGAAGATAAGTGTTTGATTGAATGATTTAGATTGGTTAAATTGTAAAATTATTTTTTATCCATTATATTTGATTTCTACCATTAAAAATATGAATAATTTTAGATTATGAAATAATCATGCAAATCATTATTTTAAATTAAGAACCATTAATACAAGTTCTTTTACAATCATTAATGTAATGGAGAGCATCTCAATTGAAAGATAAACTTTAAAGACAAACTTGATGAAATTGAAACTAGAATAGAAATGGAATAAAATAAAACAAACATTTATGTTTAATGTATTTTCAATTGAAATTTTCGGATACAAGAATGAAAGAATTCTGGGCACATAATAAAATCTATGCCCAAACAAGAAGGAGCGTACATTTATTCATTAAATGTCGTACTATTTTTTTTTAGAAGGCGAAAATCACATATTTTCGTTTTCTTAAAAAAATATAAAAATAAAAACACTTTCTTTTTTAAATTAAAAATAGGAATAAAAATTTAAGAAGTGTAATCAAGCATGCTCAAGCAATGGCTAGTCGTGAACTTGACGGCCTTATCGAACTCCGCCACCGGATTATTCCCTCCGACCATCTCCTCAAAGCACTGCTCGCAGCCCGCCACGTCAGACGAGGCGGCAGCGAGGTCTTCGCTGAGCAAGTAATTGTCATTGGCTGCAATATCATCTAAAGCTTTCTTCAAGTCATCAATGGCATAACCAAAATTTTCAACACACTGTTTGAGGCAAACACTGACTGCTGACGAGGTTGATGAGTCTTCTAGAAGGTTTTGGGCTTGTTTGATGCCTTCGTCGGCGCTGTTAATGCCGATGGTGATGAACTTTTCAATAGAGTCTGGGATTTCAGATGATGGGGAAGAGGCCGGCGAAGAGCTTGGGGAGGAGGAGATGGAGGAGACCGGTGTAGGGGCCTCAGCGGAGGTATCGGTGGCTTCGCCAGTGAATGTGCCTAAGATGAGAGAAGATATGGCAATGGTGAGGAGAACACGAGTCTTGATAAGCTCCATTGTCTCTTGTTTTATTTTATTTTTTTTGGTTGATGTTTAAGGAGAAGAGACAATTGGAGAGTTGTTTTATTTTTGGGGGAATGAGAGAAGATTGAAGGGGATGAGGTTTAAATAGCCAATAATACTAGCTACTTAGAAAAATTATAGACAAAAATAACCATAATGAATGGTTGGTTGTGCATGAAAATTGGGATCCCATAGACTTAGTTGCTTGTTTTTGTTTAGGAGATTGCAGATGTTGCTTATAGAGAAACTTTGGCCGCTAATAAGGTACTCTCTTTTATTAGGTGTGATGCTCATATTTGACTTTTCAATGGATGGCTCCTATTCTCTCGTATCAAATGTTTAAAAAAATAATAATAAAAGTTATCTAACATAAAGATTGATCTTAACCTAAACTTTAGTGAATAGACTTGGGTGTTTGGGAAGTGATGTTTTATATAAATTTTTTTAATTGTAGAATATTATTGGATAAAAAAAATTTGATATTTGGAAAGATAGTTAAGTTTTTTTATGGTTGGATGTAATGTTTACGGGAGAAAAAGTGAAATGATTATGGGGTTAGATGTGATATTTTGTTTAGATTTGTTTTTTTTTGGTTTTGCAAAAAAAAAATAAAAAATAAAAAAAAAAACCCAGAATTTTTTTCCCCAAACACCACCTAAATTAGTCTTAATGGGCCGAGATACAAATCTATGCTTTTTTATTTAATTTTCTCATATTATTTTGTCATGTTCACTAGCCAAGTTGACCAGCGAGCTTCTTGTCACAAGCAACACGTACATCGGAGTACTAGCTTAGGCCTAATGAGGTGAAATTCAAACCTATATTTTGTATTTTATTTTTTCATATTTTTTGTCAGGATTATTTTCTTTTAATAATTGTTAATTTGTTAGATTACAATTGTCTAGATTAATCAGCTTAGTTCAACCACACCATAGCCACTAAGGTCCAAAGGAATGGAATATGCCCTAACACTCTCGGTTAGGGCCGAGTCAAATATAGTGCAATTTACAAGCCCTATAAAGTCTGCAATAAGAGAGTGAAGTCATTATTCCAGCTATATTTTTTTTGTTTTAGAAATCATTCAATTTTTTGTTCAATTGTTTTCATTTTTCACACTTATTTGTAAAAAAAAAAACAAAGCACAAGTAATTAAAACCCGAATACTGGAAAATCTCACATGAACGAAAGAAAATAAAATGACAAAAAGAAAACAAGGAATTGATTCAAAACTACCAGGCATATGTACAAACATTTCATCCAGGAAAACCAAACAATAGTTCTCCACACGGAATGATGATAATGAAGGAAGAACCAATTTCCAACCCCCCATCAAAATGAATAAAGCCATTTCCATTTTCACCAAATCCCAGTTTAGAACTCTCCATCTTCACATAGGGAAATTCCTTGCAAACCATGTATCAGATAGTCAAAAAACTTTGGATTAAGGTAAAGGCTTCCAGTGAACTTTGTAAAATTCTCTCATCGTCCTTCATGAAGATCTTCAGAGAATAGAGCAGTGCGAGAAATGTTATCATTATCAAAGGCACCACTTAGAGCAGAGTAATGACCAGACGAGAACATTGAAGACGTCCCATCTGACTCAAAGGTAGTTGATGACTGCCTGAGGTTGGGCCGCACGTTGGAGGAAGTTAACATGGAATCCTGATACTCCGTGATGCGCTGCACCATTTTAAGTGACTGTACCACTTCTCCCATTGTGGGCCTTTGGCTTGCCTCGGGAGCAACACAAGCAGCCGCTATCGTGCAAACCCGTACAAAATCTTCCTTTGGGTACTTCCCTCCTAGTCTTGGATCAGCAAGCTCTTCTAGCCGGTCTTTATCCCTCAGAATTGGCCTGGCCTGCAACCACGCAACCCCATTTAGATTTTATTCATATTAACAATTCAAAATTCAGTTTTTTTCTTTTTTTTTTGCGAATGTCTAAGTGCACAGATGAAATTTACAAAATGGGACACAAATGCAAGAACAAAGGAGTGGCACCCACCTTTTGTCTCACATATGTGTCTATTATGTGATTTTCATCTGTATTCCAAACAATGTTCTGTGTATGTGTGTGTTTTATTTTATTTTTTTGGTGTTAAAAGATAAAAAATAAACAATTAAAAAAAAAGGAGCACAAACCAATACAAATGATTGCAATCAGGAATCATGACTGAGAATTATTAAATAAAACATATATAATATATTAATCAGGTGCATTATTACCCAAGTAACAAGGTTCTCCTGTCTTGATGGTTGGGACATATCAACAGGCTTCCTTCCAGTCAGCAACTCAAGGAGGACGACTCCATAGCTGTAGACATCACTTTTTACTAGTAGGTGTCCAGTCATAGCATATTCAGGGGCTACATAGCTGTGATACAGTTTTATCCCATTTTAGTGTAAATTATCTAGAGGAAAAGACGAAGGTTAGGAAGAGAAGTGAGACTAACCCAAATGTGCCCATCACACGAGTAGATAGGTAATTTGCCCTGCCTTCAGGCGCTTGCTTAGCAAGGCCAAAATCGGCAACTTTAGCATGAAAGTTGTTCTCAAGCAATATATTGGATGCCTTGAAATCTCTGTGGATAACACAAGGTTGGGAGTCTTCGTGCAGGTATGCAAGTCCTCTAGCAGCATCAAGTGCAATCTTCATTCTGGTGTCCCAATCCAGCGGACAATTTACTCCCAATGGACCTAAAGCAAAATCAGAACATTATCAGCAGTATATAAACTTAATGGCCAAGTCTATGGTACAAAACCTTCAAAAAAGGCACACCATATCATATGCAAGTTATGCCCAATGTGGTGTAGGCTATGTTACATGGATTCTTGAAATTACACCAAATATCCATATTAGACACCCGACACTTGGACAAGGGTGTGAGATAGATAAGTGTTCGATACTTTATATTAGACGCTTACATATTTGTATTTAGCATTATCATTATGTGTAGTTATTGTTATTTACTGTATGATGTATGACCGTATTGCGCTAATATGGATACATCCTGATACCGTTATTTAAAACCATGAGTATGACTTGATGTGGTCGGGCGGTCCACCTATGGTCAAATCAATGTGGGACCAACCTTGGTTACAACCCAAAGTGCTGTTTGATTATGTCACAAAGTGGTGTTGGTAAATTTAATAGAAAAAAAGTAATTAGCAATTCTACTTGATAAATACTCTTTTTGCTGAATTCCTCAGCAGATATTCAATCTTCACTTGTACTCTACCATAAAGGGATATATCAATCAATTGATGCCAAACGAATCTTTGTTATAACAACTTACCATGAAGCCAAGCCTCCAAACTTCCATTTGGGACAAGCTCATAACAAAGTAGGTTCTGTGAGGAGTCACAACTGCTATAATAACCCACAAGTTTCACAAGATTACGGTGATGCAACCTACTAAGCATGTCAACCTCAACTAGAAATTCTTTATCCCCTTGTTGCCCTCCATTAGTAAGCCTCTTTATTGCTACAGCTGTACCATCACTTAATACACCCTTAAAAACTCTGCCAAACCCACCCTCTCCGAGTATACTAGCAGGTTCAAAGTTATTTGTTGCTTCTTTAAGTTCTTCATATTCAAGAAACCGTGTACTAGTTGGGTGGCAAAGAGATCCTGCTGCTGGAACTGCATCCACATTCCTTGGCTTTGCTGTTTAAAGGAGGACAAAGAAAAATTGAGAAAGTAATAAAATAGAAGAGACAGACAGAAATGTAAGATATAAAATAAATTGAAAATCTAATCCATCTCTACTAGTGATTTGATTTTTCTTGGATTGCTGTATAATCATCCACCTTAATATTTTCGAGCTGATAAATAGTCTTCCTCTGAGAACTCTCATGATGAAATAGTTAATAGAATTATCTTAATTATTTTAATTTTCAGCTACCATGTTTTGAACTTTTGGAAATCAAAATGACAGAGCCATTTTCATTTTCATTTTCTTGAGCTCAAATTTTTGATAAGTTAGAAAACACTTCAAAAATAGTATTTTTGGAAATGTTTTGCTTTCAGAAAATTTCTTCAAAACACTTCTGCCAAAGGAATTGTCCCTTTTATTTTTTGCGAGCAGAAAACAGTTCCAAAAACAAGTCCATTCCAGACAATGGAGGAACCAGAAATCATGGGCAGGGAAGGCCATGACATGGAGAAGACGAGGTGTGGAATTTTAAGCTATGACTATAAGAACCAAAGCATCTAAGAGAAAATTTTAAAGCCAGTCGAGGCCAGGGGATGCCACCGACTTGGTCTGACTGTAGGTCCACTACTGATTCCCGAGTTCCATATACTGGACAAACACTGATCTGAAATTTGTGAAAAGCTTCCAAATAATGGTTTTAACAAAAATTCTTCCAAAGAAAAGAACATAGACTTGGTATGCTAGAGCAAAGTAAGGCAAATCAACTTAGCAAAACCAGGTCCATAAAACTTGGCCAAAAGCATTGTAAGGGCATCTCCAACGTTTACTCATTTGTTTCATCAGATTTGAGTAAAAACTCCATCTGATATCGCGCATCCCAACGGACTATCATCATATCACAGGGTCGACTGGGAGGACAACCGGGCAGGCCTTCCAGCGGTCAACTGGCCAGTGTAATTTTCATTCAAATCTGATATATATTGTGGGCAATTTTTCACCTAAGTGGTCTTGGTGTTGTACTACCTGCAACTCCAACAACTATGAACAGTGAATTGATGAAAGACACAAACATCCTCAATTTGATGAAAGACTTGAGATATCCTGGATTTGATACTTGTTTGGTGAAAGGGTTGGAGCAAAAGGCCTCTCTTTTTATCAAATTCAAATTTGATAAAAGAAAAGGTGTTGGGGTTGGAGATAGTCTAAGATGGTAGATTTAATTATTTTATTCCCATGGAAACAAGACCATTTTTCTTATTTCCATAGCATTTAAGACACTCCCATTTTTGTGAATAAGAAATCAAAAAAAAAAACAGAGTCACTGCCCATAAAAATAAAAAAATAAAAAAAATAAAGTTACATGATATGATATTTTGGAATTTGCTAATTTAAAATAAAAAATAAAAATCAAATGCTGTGCAAAAGAAAGGAAAATTATTTAATAAAAGCTGGAGGAAGAAGAAGAAGAAGAAGAAGAAGAAGAAGAAGAACTATGTTCTTTTGGCTGCCTCATCTCAGATAGAAGTTATCTGTTAAGTTCATCCAACTGATTTAGCTTTTTATCAATTACCGTACATCATAAATAAAATAAGATAGAAAAAAAAGACTTTCGTTCAAAACACATTACTTTTGCAGGGAAAACTTTTGGGGTGTTTTCCAAATTTAGAAACACATCGCAGTTTCTGCCTATGGTTTGTTGTTGAATGAATAATTAATAATGCTAACAAAAGAGATTAGTAAAAGGGAAGAGATAAAAATGCAATAACATAATATAAGGACCTAAGATTCCATTTCATCCATACCAGTCTCTTTACTAGGTGCATTTGTCTTCCCTTGATGAGAACATGAACATATTATGAGGACGGATATAACAGCAATGATCAGGATGGCAGCAACAATTCCAACAATAAGAATCAAATTTGGATCTTTCCCCTTGTTCGAAGTGCCAAGTGATGTAGGAGTTGAGGGCAAGTGCGGAGATGCTTTTGTGGGTGATGTGGCAATAAGGGGAGCTGTCCATCAGTCACAAAGCTTTTAAAAAGGCAACAAAGAAAAATAGGGAAAAATAAGCAAAAGGTGCTACAGAAAGCTCAGTTTGAACATACAAGCTGCCATTGATAATATCAGTGTGGTGCCCCCACCTCCGTGGAAAGGAAAAAGAGAACCATGGAAGACAAATAAAATACCAACATACACTCATTAAGAGCATTTGAATTATATCAACTTACAACTTGCAAACAAAGTACTCTGCCTGGTTAAATTAATACGTCCTCAATAGTGAATGTGATCCTAATCATTATGTGATTAATGCAAGCACAAGATTACTGTATTAACCACAGCTTTTGGGGAATGACAAGTTCACTTTTCCACTAGAGATTAAAAAGAATCTCTGTTAGAAATTTTGTAGCATCCAACCCCAAAAACTAAGGCTAAGTTTGGCATGACCTAAATAATACAAAAAGTCAAAAAGTCATTATCCTATTTAAGTCACATCATCTTATTTAAATCACATCACCTCTCTAACACATCACATCAAACCCAACCCAAACCCAACCCATATAAGCCAATAAGTCAAAAAGTACACTTTTTTAGAACATCCCAAACCAGCCCTAATTGGCATGGGGTTACAAGGCTAACAATAGGTTTAGCCTACACGCTAAAGGTTCAACTGATGCTCTTGCTATTCCGAAGCTATATTATCCAAAGCACACATGGTGACCAAGTGGGATACAAATGAACCAATGTGCAAATGTACCTAGCATGCACATTGGCTTGGGTTGGGCCTTGTCTACACGATGGTGGCATAATTGAATGATTGCAGATCAAATATGCTGTTGCTCAGCTGATTAATTGTTAGTAGATTGCACAAGGCTTGTCAAACATGCAGGCACTTCTCTAGTGCTGTGTGCATCTTATGTTACCTTTAATCAGATTCTAGTGGTAGGGCTGCATCATTGAGCCACAATTGTATATTGCTTGTACTTGTTACTTGAGTTGGTAGGTCTTGACAGGTGATTCTAGACACCACATTGTCACTTCCACAGTGTGTTCTGTTGGACCATGGTGCATATGACTAGGACTGGGAAAAACCCAAACATAGAGAGAACACTGCTGTAATCAGCAGCTGTGGCTGTGATTAATTGTTGTAGCTACAATGCATTGCAGGGAAATATATCACACTAAATTAGTTCATCAATAAGTTGCAAGTGGACAACAGCAGTATGAATCACCAGCCATAAGTCTAATATACTTTTAAGTTATTTCCAATTTCAAAGGGTTAGACTATTGAACATGCATGATGAAAGGGGAATCCTAACCTAACAACACAAAAGGTCAGGTAAAACTTACCAGGAGATGGAGCAAGGGGCTTAAACCAGGTTATGTTGAGAAGCTCATAATCGCCCACTAAAGTAGGGTCCAAATGAACCCTATGCGTAGAGAGTGAAGAGTTTATTGCAAATGCTTCACTGGCAGAGAAACTGAATCCTGTATGTGGAGTAACATCCATTGAAATATTAAGTCCTGATAAACCGACAACATAAAAGTTGATCAACTCTATCTGGGAAACCCGCAAACCAAGTTGAGAAGCAAATTCTTCTAAAAAAAGACTCCAATTTGGGTTTGATGAGACATTCAAAAGGAGAAGGTCAATCTTTATAGGGTACACGCAATGGCAATCCTGGGACCCTCGTTTCAGCACCATGTCTGGTCCGCAACAGTCTGGAGAATGATAATTCAAAGCCTATGTTAATACCAATGTAAGATGCCAGAACAAGGAGGGGTTGCATGAAAGTAGAAAAACAGTCATAGAAATTGATTACTCATGAAGCAAGTTTTTATTAAGTGTCCTACTTGTATTTCCCATTAAAATTTTATTTACGAGAAATAATTTAATTAAAATTTATTACATTTGTTCCCAGACTAAAAAAGCAATAAACAACAAAGGAGTAGAAATTGATAAAAGAAAAACTGGAGAAAAAGAAAGAGAACAGTGACATATATCTTACTGGAGGCAAGAGGAGACAGTGGCGGCTGAGCTAAACTGGTAGGAATTGTACTGGCACTGGATGGTGTTGGAGCAATATTTTCCAAACGAGGAGGCGCTAAGCCGCTCTTCTTCATTGATGGATTTGACGGGCGTGAGCTTTTAGAGGGTGGAGTAGAAGTTACTAGTGGGCCATAATTTGGAGGCTGAGATGGTGCTAGAACAAGCTTTGGAGCACCATGAGGTGAAAAGTGTTTCCAGTGTGGCTTATGGAATGACGGTACATTGGCTGGCAGGGGCAGATCAGGATTAGCAGGAGCAGCTAAAGGTGCTCTTGTTGGAGATACCAAGTTTGCTCCAAATAGATTATTGAGTAAACTGGCATCAGTGATGTATAACACATAAGATAAAACAAGCAACTGCTTGAGCACAAACCATTGGACCTTTTCCAATGCCCCTGCAAAGACAAAGGTCAACATATTAAAGAGCAAGAGAAGCATACCAGCAACAATGGAAGGACTAGGGGAAAAGCATACAAACCCACCCCCCCCTCCAAAAAAAAAAAAAAAGCAATTGAAATTTCACATGGCTTGTGACTTCTTCATCCACCAAGGGCCAGAGATGGAAAGCCATTCCAAATATGCTCATCTGAGCAAAAACTTATTCGCACAAAGTAGAGCTAATGCTCTATTTTATTGTTTGACAACTGGTAGAAAAATGAAAACACATCTAGAACAAAAATCTTCAAGAAAGAGGGGGGAAAATATATATATATATATACATGGGGGAGAACAAATGAAACTATCTTAAAATGTTGTCAGAGTAAATACCAAGTCATATTTTTTCAAGTATAATATATTTATAAAGAAGATACTAGTCTTTGGTTATAACTCATTATGGTGTTGGTTATAACTTAAATATGACCTACTGTGGTTGCCATTTTGAATATATGCGAAGAGATCTTTGGTTATGTCTCAATTGGTGGTCATTTTGGTTATGACTGAAAATGATTTGATTATGATACAAAGTGGTAGCAACCCCACAAAATGTCATAACTTGCGTATATACTACCCACCTTTTTAGGGTATGGTATTGTAGAATCTCCCAAACTATATTCTCACTTATTGGAAATATATATCATCTATTTGAACATTTTGGTCTCAATTTCTGGAAGCCAAAACAATCAAGATCTTTTCCTTAACAAAACAGACCCTAAAACAAACCTTCAATCAAATATGATAGTCTTCTGTGTGTTTATGAACAAAACGAAAGTAAAATGTCATATGTATGGAAAAAATAATTCTTCACTGAAGCTAAACGAAAGTAACTGATTATCATCAGTCCCCGAGCTTCCAGGAGAAACATTTTCAGAAAAACTTTTTCCCTCGAAACAAACAGAGCCTAATCATCACATATAATCAACAAAATGAACTGCATTCTATAAATTCACACAACACACAAACACCAAACTGCAAGTCAATTACAACACCAAAAAATGTCCGATTTATATCGAAGAACCATGATTATGAGTCCACAAGCTTCCAGGAGAAACATTTTCAGAAATATTGTTCACTAGAAAGAAAGCCAGCCTAATCAGTGACCCTAACAAGAGCAACTTAGAAATTACAGCAACCAAATCATCACATATTATCAACAAAATGAAATGCATTCTATAGATTCACGCAAAACACACTCTACAAAAGTCGAAATTACAAGAAGCTGAAGAAGAACACACCAGTGCCGACAGAAACAGCGAAGAAACGCCTCAACACCGACATTGTTATCCAGATCTGCAATAATAGTCAACCAAACCGACGGCCAGATCGCTCCGCAGACGAACAGACGACTCTGAATATACCAAAAAACACCACTAGTAGCAAAAACAATTTGTATCCGCCATTGAATGAGGATCGAACGGTCGCGATATAATCGGAATGTGAAGCCGAAATTGAGAGTTTGGAGACTCGAATGCCATTGTTGAGCTTCGAGAATTCAATCTTCTTCTTTTAGAGAGAGAGAGAGAGAGAGAGAGATAGAGTTATTATTATCACTCTTTGGTGGGAGATATCGTTCGCTTCACTCTGTAATCACTACTGAAGCTTTTGATTAACTTCTTCTTTGTATTTTTATTCTGGTTTTTTTTTTTTATTTAATTGAAGAGCTTGCTTTTATTTATGTTTGTCTAACGTGCGCTTTTGACGGAAGTGTATTTCAAACGGTAAAAAACCATCACTGTCATTCACGTCGCTGTTAAAAACGTCTGCAAGAAGATGGCTTCTGCAAGAAGATCTGTGCTGCCAGTGCACGGTTCTTCCCTGCTCCGCTTTTATTTATCTAATGCTTAGAGCATCTCCAACGGTAGTAGGCATTTTACCTATTCAAATATTACTATAAAGTATATATTTTATTTTGCCTATCAACTGTTTTATGTTTTTACTCCAACCATGCTCTTTATTTTAGCTATTTATCCAAATACTATTAATTTTATAAAATGCCACGTCAACAATAAAGATGGAGGGAAATGATCCTAATGATTGAATACATTTTGCCTAGCGTTGAAGGCTAGCTACATGTAGCTAGTGAATATGAGTTGAGCCAAAATGCCTAATCATATGCCTAGTACATTGGAATTGAAAAAAGTGAATCACACTAGGCATTTTAACTAACAAGTATTATATGCCTAGTGCATTGGAGATGCTCTTATGTGCGGACAATATGTGCTAAGTTTTAGGGATTATTTGGAATGATCTAAATAAGTGTATTTTTTTTTGAAATATGAGTTATGTATGGATTGGATTTAAAGTGATGTGGTAAAGAAATGATGTGACTTAAATAAAATGATGTGATTTAAATAGGATAGTGATTTTAATTTTTCACAAAATTGATTCTTTTGAAAAACCATGAATATTTGTGGTCCTCCCCATTGCAAACAAAGGATCCATTACATCATTGAATGATGTGTAATATTTTTTTTAATTTAAAATAATTACAAATGAACCTTCCTATTTTATATCCAGAGGTATTCGCGAATCGGTTTTGTGCAGTTTGCCGTTCGATTTTGACTCGCCCACATGTATGCGGTTTGAAAAAAAGTCAAACCACAACCGTCCGCAGTGCGGTTTGTGCGGATAGGGTTTGCGGATGTGCGGACGGTTTGCGGTTTGGATTTTTTTCTTTAAAAATTAAATTTTGAATTTTTTTCCCCATTTTATAAATATTTATTTTTGGTCAAATATCCTTATATAAACTCATGACATATTACATATCCTTATATAAATATTTATTTTTGGTCAAATATCCTTATTTTTGGTCAATAATCAAACATAACAGATTACATATCCTTATATAAACTCATGAATATCCTTATATAATCAAATTCAAACATGACAGATTACATATCCTCCATCTAATCAAATTACAAACTCATGAATCATGTATTGGTTCTGGTTTCATGCAATAATCAAATTCAAACAAAGAAAAATTCTTATATAAACTCAACAAATCAGTGTGCATTGTTTTATGCAATAATCAAATTCAAAGTAAAAGATTATAGATCATTAGATACTTAATCACAATATCTAAACTCATGAATCATGAACTGATTCTGGATGATGATAAACGATCCATGTTTTTTTTATTAAAAAAAAAATTATATTTGGCTAAGTGCGGGCGGGTTGTGGCGGGTGTGGTCCAAACCCGCAACCCGCAAATCTTATATATTCCAAACTGTACCCTACCCTATTCACTTTGCGAAACCGCCCCATACATGTGCGGTTCGGGTCGGGTAGGCCGATTTGTGCGCGTCGGATAACCCTATGCCCAAAACTCTCCCATTACAAACCTGTAACTCCAATTATTCTTTTTATTTTTTACTAGACATGACAAGATTCGGAATGTGTGTATTCGGGAATGGGTAGGAGTAGCACCGATAGAAGATAAGTTGAGAGAGAATCGTTTGAGATGGTTTGGTCATATTCAACGGAGACCAACAGATGCAGTAGTGAAGAGATGCGATGCTGTAACGGTAGATGGAAGTGTTAGGGGACGAGGTAGGCCTAGATTAACGTTGACTAGCGTTATAAATAGAGATATGAATCTACTTAATTTGACTAATGAAATGGCCTTTGATAGGGCCGCGTGGAGAAGAAGGATTCATGTAGCCGACCCCATTTGATGGGACTTAAGGCTTGGTTTGGTTTGGTTTGGTTATACTCCAATGTTACTATTTATTTTACCTATTTGTAGATACAAAGTGTTCAAAGAGTCATCTAAGGCTCTTCAAATGAAAATGCTAGGGATCTCAAATAATCTATCAAATGTTTTACCAAATCTCTTATATAAGTGTAAGACCCACACAAACCCATATGTGTGTGGAGCCGACACCCATATGTGAGAAGTTTGGTAAAATATTTAGTAAGTTATTTGGGATCTCTAGCATTACTCCTTTTCAAATGTGGCTAGCTTTGAAGCATTTTGTTAAAATAATTATTGTAACAGGAAACCGTTGGAGTGACTAAAATATAATAATAGTAGCTATTATACCTAACAAGCCTCATTAATCATTTTAAATAATCTTTTGGAGATGCTCTAATAGAGATAATCAAAATCATTTTAAATAAAAAATATTTATCAATTTTATATAATTTTAATTTTTTTTGTAGATTGATTTTTTTAATTTAAAAATTATTACTTATTTTTGCCAAATTAATTTTAATTTTAATTTTAATTTTTAAATTCAAAAATTTGATTGTGAAATTGGAACTAAACAGATTTATGTTCTCAGTTTAGTTTCATTTCTTGCATTTTCTATAATAAGAATATTGAAAATAAGGAAAATACTAGCCTTCATGAAAAATGTTTTATGAAAATGATCATGAACAAATCTCCATCTTATATTACATTTTATAACTTATTATATATCTAATCTAAGGATCAAAAATTTTTCATAATCATTTATATAAATTTTTTTTTATGATACCTAACATTGCTCGTAAAGCCCGTTAGGTATTGATTTGCGCAGGTATTTGAAAATATTTAGGACAAGTAAAGCCCGTTAGGTATTGATTTACGTAAGTATTAATTTTAATATTTTGTTATACCGAGATTGCAAATTTTGCTACAAAGATTTTTATTTCGGCGTTAATTAAATATTTAGTTTATTGGTTTAAAAATAAATATACTAACATTTATCGTTAATAAAGTTTGTTTATTTAACACTTTCAAGTTTTTGTTTTGAATTATGTTAGGGATCCCAAATAATCTATCAAAATTTTTACCGAACTTCTCACATGAGTGTGGGACCCACAGACATATGAATTTGTGTGGATCCCACATCCATGTAAGAGATTTGATAAAAAATTTGATAAATTATTTAGGGTTCAAAACATTTCCTTTTGTTTTTATTTTTATTTTTCTAATAACATTTTAGAGTAATTAATGTAAATTTTTTTTACTAGAAATACATTTACTACGAGTTACTAAAATTTAGCAAAATAAATGTAGAGTTTGGTAGAGTTTTATAAATATGATTTGATAATAGAGTTGTATTTTGAGTTTGTGAGTTTTGAAATTATGATTTGAGTGTGAAAAATTTGTTTAATGAGTGAGTTTTGAAAAGAGTTTTGAATTAAGTAGAGAATTTTTAATGTGATATATGATATTACTACAAAAAATTTACAACTTATAACTAAGCACACAATTCAAAATTCTATTTAAAACTCATAAAAAAAAATTTGATTTTTTTAAATTTAAAATATAAAAAATAATAAGTGTCAATTGTATAAAATATATATATATATAAAAATTATACTGTACCAGTCAATCGGCCGGATGTCCGGGAGGACGACCAGTTAGCCTAAATTTTCCAGTCTTAAAAAAAAATTCAAAAGTAAATATAAAAATAACTTTTAAAAATTCTAAACAAAAATCATACTAAAACCAAAGATGGAATCATAGTTTTAACATCTAACTAAACACAGCCAAACTTTTAAACTAACAAGTTACCCTTGAAGGCACAGTCAAACAAAATCAAAATATAACAATATCGTGTCATCAACAATTTGCCATATTGAGTCGCACAAAGTAAGGGGTTGTTTGGTGTTTGTGTTGGGCTAAAAAAATTATAAAAGGATAAAAAAAAAGTCAAAAAATTATAAAAAGTCAAAAATCACAAAAAGATAAAATAAAATTCATCTTTCTAAAGCTAAAAAATCAAAAAAACTAATCAAGAATATCAAACGAACAAAAAAATTTCAGACTAAAAAGTCAAAAAAGCCATTACCAAATGAAGGCTAAATGAATTTTATTCGTGATATTGATAGGACCCATAACATCCATTCATAATAGATAATGGATAATAAAATTTAGAAATGATGCATCCCTCTAATTTAGGAACTCTAAAAGAGCACTAATGTTGTAGAAAAAAAAAAATTAAGGCCAAAACATCACATCCCATATATCAATTAGAGCTATTAAAACTCTTAATTTAGAACTCCTAATCTTTTTTCAATAAAATTTTTTTGTCAAATTTTAAAATTAACAACTTTAAATATAATAATATAGTAGGTCATGTTTTTCGTATTTTACACAGAAATTTTTTAAAAAATTTATGAAAATTAAAAAAAAATTGAGTCAAAACAAAATTTATCTGAGTCGATTTTTTTAAAAAAAAACATATCCACCCAAACAAACATGGCTAAAATGCATACAATTTTCTTGTCCCTCGTTAAGATTTTAAATATCGAACAATTTGTGATATACATTAATTTATAATCCCATTCACAACTGATATATATATATATATACATGATTAGCTCGATAACTAAAAAAAAAAAATCACGACCATACCATATAAGTTTCGATATGTAATATATCATCACCATGATAAATTGCTTTGCCACAAAATTAAGAAATAAATTTTTTTACAAAATATCAAAGGTAATTTAACAAATGGGTCCATATGCATACAACGTTTTGGTTACCATGAGACCAAATGTTTTGCTTTTCCTTGGGTCCTCCATTGGGCTAATGGGGGGATAGATAGATGATACATCACATACATCATGAAGTTGATATTATGTTTTTGATGGTGCCACTATTTTATGTGGTTTGATATTTAGGTCTCATTTGGGAACAGATTAATTTAGTAATTTTTTGACTATTTAGTTAAAATATGAGCTAAAAAAAATAATATGTTTGGGATGACTTTTTGGCTTTTTACGAAAAGATGTGCAAAAAGTAAAGAGAAAATAGAACCTTTGACTTTTTGGTATGGATTGTTGGCTTTTTGGCTAATTTAGTAACTTTTTGACTTTTTGGCTAAAAATGAGGGTTCCCAAACGAGGCCTTAGTATGGGATTATTTTAGATAATCTAAATAAGTGTATTTTTTTATTTTTTATGAAAATATGTACAAAAAAATAGAAAGGTAATGTAATGAAAAAAAGATAAAAAAGATAAAAAGATAAATTATTTAGGAGATGCCAAACTACCCCTATTTGTCAATGGGGATTGAAATCAATTGGAATCCCAATAACTGTCTCATGGGGTAAATGGCTAAAATAAAAATGATACATCCCTCTAATTTGAGAGTTCTAGAATAGCACTAATGATGTGAAAAATTAAAATAATAAAAATAAAAATAAAAAAGCCAAAATATCACATCACATAAGACCCATATATCAATTAGAGCTATTAAAACTCTTAATTTAGAACTCCTAATCTTTTTTCAATAAAATTTTTTTGTCAAATTTTAAAATTAACAACTTTAAATATAATAATATAGTAGGTCATGTTTTTCGTATTTTACACAGAAATTTTTTAAAAAATTTATGAAAATTAAAAAAAAATTGAGTCAAAACAAAATTTATCTGAGTCGATTTTTTTAAAAAAAAAAAATATTAAGAGACCTTAAATATTATATATTATTTATCTTACAAAATTTTAATGTCAAAATCTTTAAAAAAAATCTTAACTTAATTTTTTTATATATTTTTTTATTTTATAACTTGCCCTAAATTTGTAGGTTTAAGGATTATGCATGTAAATCACGTTGCCACGATGGAGTACTGTTCATTGAATTTAGAAGGGAGTAGCTTCCCTTTAATCTTAGATTGGACTGGAATATATTATTAGGCCTGGAGGAGTGCATTAGGAGTTTCGTTTCGATAATTCAAACCGTTAATATATAGAATTGGTCAAATACTATATGTTTATAAAAAATTACGTTGATTGGATATCGATAATTATCTCATCAGATCAGTTTTGTATAAAACAAAATGGACGTTGAACAAATTAACTGTTGATAAAAAACTAATCCGATGAGATAGCTATCAATATCCGATCAACGTAATATTTTACAACATATAGTACTCGACAAGTTTTACACATTAAATAATTCAAATTATCGAAACGAAACCCATGATGAACTCTCACGGGCCTAACAGCACCCTTCAATCTGATTTAAAACTGGAGAGAATCTGGTCCCAATTTAGAATACGTGTAAGCAAAAGAGTCCACACAAGCAGAATACATACATGTTATTTCATACGCCATATTGCTTTTCTTTTTTTTTTTTCAAAAATAATTGAGATCCCAAATTTAAGGACCCATAACCTTCGAAATGACTTAGACTATTTATGTATTTTTTTTTTCCTTCTTGTTTTTATCTCTCACACATGAGTAATTCAGATTATTTTAGGAGTTATAAAAATCTTCAAAATTAAGATTTCAATCATTGTTGTTATTGTTGTTTGGGCTATTTTGCTTCTGTTTGGCAAGTTGGTTCTTGGGCTTTTTTGGCTATTTTAGTCACAAAAGACAAAATAGGCTATTTTAGCCATAACAAACAAAACATCACATCCAACCCATAATCATTACATTCTTCTCTCACAAAAAAACTCAAAAAAGCCAAAAAGCCAAAAAGTCCTTCCCAAACCAAGCTTTTAAGCCCAGGCTAAAATAGTCAAAAAAGCCAAAAAACCAAAAAGCCAACCCACTTCCCAAACGGAGGCTTTGAAAAGTTGGCTTTTAACCACTTTTTTTGGTTTATAACAAAAGTCAAAAGTTAGTTTTTTTACATTTTTTTCTATTTGGGAAGTTGATTTTTAGCTATTGGTGAAATTACAATTCTACCCCTTATGAGTCAAAATGTGTTACATGAGTGAAATTGTAAATATTTTAAATTAATGGGGTAATTTGGTCATTTTATTATAATTTGACATCATAAACAAATATTAATCAAAAAAGCCAAAAATAATTTTTTACCAATTTCCCAAATCATTTGTCTAAAAAAATAAAAAACTTGGTTAAAAGTAAAAAAAGTCACTTTTTATCATCTTACCAAAATTTATTTATTTATTTATTTTTTGGATTTGAACAGCATACACGACATGTACACATCAGCTAATTACAACCACAAGACAAATGATGATGCCACCATCTACTCCCAATATGGATATCCTCTAAACTTCAGATTTTTGATTCTATGTTTTTGGGGGTGATTATTCAGTACTTCCGGAGGATGGACATGTGGTGCTCCATACGGTTTTGATTGGTGGAGAGACACAAGGGCCCACGATTTATGTTGGAAATGGGTGGACAACATGGGGCTAACTAATTGGTGATTGGTCTGGAGTGTGGACACGTGGTACTCCGGGAGTATTGAATAATTTCCCCTTTTTGGGGTCTTTTGGGAAGTGGGTTATCATCCACTTTCCAGATTATAATAACCTACTTCCCTCTCAAAAAAAGTTAATTATAATGAATTTTTAATTAATTTTTAAACAAAAAATTGATTATAACTATCTTTCCAAAATAATCATTTGTTTTTACTTTGAGCAATACTACGGATAAGGTTGGCAACATCAAGGTGTATTTTGGAAGTAGGATTTTTTTTTTATTGATTTTTTAATATATATATATATATATATAATAAAAAAGTAATGTGATTTGGGTTGTTTGGAAAGTACTAGATTAATATATTTTTTAACTTTTTACGAAAAAACGTAAAATATGAGTTAGGTTTGAAGTAATGTGGTAGATATGTCATATGACCCAAATAAGATGATTGTGATCCAAATAAGATAATTGTGATCCAAATAAGATAATATGCTGCTATTTTAACACATGTCAAACAAGCAGTTAAATAAGAGCATCCACAGTGGACTAATTATAAACGGTGTATTAGTGTCAGTAGCCAAAATTTAGGGGAGACACGGTAACTTTTAGTTGAAAGTATTAAGTAGTGTGTTTGTGAGTTTTGTTAGTGTCGGTTATTAACTTCTTTATCAACTATGACTAGCGTTTTAGCCAGTGAGAGGGGGGGATGTGGGAAGTGCCTTGGGGTCGTCCGACCGGTCATCCGACCGGTCATCCCCTTGGGCGTCCGGCCGATCGTTTCCCTAGACATCCGGACCCCTTCAAGAAAAAGAAAAAAAAAATTATTTACCGATCCTCAGCAGAGCTTCCATGGAGAGAGAGACATGCTGCCTTCATTTTCGACTGAGTGTTCATGGAGAGAGAGAGCGCCTTCCATAGAGGATTTATTTTATGTATAACAGTTCTCTGAATCTAACTTTTTCTTCTTCTTCTTCTTCTTTATGACCTACTCTTTGTTTGTCTTTTATGTCTTCAGTCTGTGTGCTCTAATTCATATTTTTCATGTTTCTCTGGTCCTGTTTGGTATAGCTGTTAAAATAAATTATATATTATAATTTTAATCAGAAGCTGTTAATCTGTTTGGTATACCTATTGGATTATAGATTTAAGTTGCTGAGTAGTGTTTGTTAAATAAACTGTGAAGTAGCTTTTTTAATTAACTTTTATTTTTTATTGTTTACTATTTGTCTACATTTCTCATAAAAAATAATAATAATATTTTATAGTCCATTTGGATTTTTTTCTATTTTTAAAAAATAAAAATAAAAAAAATCTAAGAGGATAACCGTGAATTAACATATCCACAGCAGAAGTTGATAATCAGAAACAAGAGATGAGCAGCTTCTCAGAATCAACTTTTTTAACTTAAAATAAGTTGTTAGAATCAGAAGCTGTTTGAAATAAGTTTAACCAAACAATCCAAAATAATTTTTTAAAAGCCAGAAGCCATAAGTTAGCTAAAAAAAGCCCCACCAAACACCCCCTCTGTTTTCAGCTTTCGGGCCAAACAGACAACGAGATCAAGAATTACTGAAACACCAACAACCACAGCTTCAACTTCAACAACAACAACCACCACTAAGAATCCTTAACTCTTTTATTTATTTATATACTAGCGTATTCCCGTGTCTAAAGACACGGTGTAAATAATGTTGGGTTTAGAATATAATTTTAATCCCAACACTATTTAATAAATTATCAATTATCCTGAAAAGAAAACGTACAGAAGACGAAATCTACTTTCAAAACAAGAGAGTGAAAGAGGTAAGTGTGTGTAAGTGTGTTTTTTTTTACTTTCCCACGGAAACACGTGTCAACACCAGGTATTGTCGATTCACCAGCCGTCAGCGACCCGACGGCTAACCTCGCTAAACCCCTTGTTTCATTTGGAAAGTTGAATTGGTTTTAAAGTTTTTTTTGATTTTTTTTCATTATTTTAGTATAGATTAAAAATTTGTTTGAGTTTTTTTTATTTTATTTAATTTTATGAGAAAAAAATTATGATTTAAATATGATAATTTATTTTATTTTTTATGACTATTTTAATCTTTTTTTTTAAAAAAAACCAACCCAATTATCAAAAAAATCAACCCACCAAAACTGCCACCTCCTCTCTCTTTTAGTATAGATTAAAAAGTTTGTTTGAGGTGTTTTCTCTAATTTTTATGAGAAAAAAAAAGTTATGATTTAAATATGATATTTTATTTTATTAATTTTTTAATTTATTTTATTTTTTATGACTAATTTAATCAAAAAAAATCAACCCAACCCAATTATAAAAAAATCAACCCACCAATACGACCACCTCCCCTCTCTCTCTCCTCTCTCTCAGTACCACCATGTATATACATAAATTGTGTATGTATATAATCTATATAATAGAGGAGGAGCAGAGAGATTAAGGAAGGACCTTCGTGGAGATGTTCAACCAAAACTAAAAGGGAAATTTGGCTATAAACCCCCTTTACCTTCCTTTCATTGTTAGAAGGACTAAGAAAAAAATTATACTTTCTAAACCCCCTCATAATTATAAAATCTTGCATAAAGGACAAAATTTATTATTTAAATATTTTATCAGACTATTATACCCTCACATATACACAATCCAGATACAAAATTTATCTTCTCTCTCGTCTCTCACTTCTAACCCTAGCTTCCTCCATGGCCGGAGCTGTGTCATTCCTAAGCTCCGACGATCTCTCGATGCATCTTCTCAACTCTCCTCCTTCAACTCTCCTTTAACTGTTCATCTTCTATCTCGTCTCTCTTTTCTAATCCTAGCTTCCTTCATGGCCGGAGCTGTGGAGAACTTGCAAATCGCGCTGATACATATATATCTATATATATGTGTGTGTTTGTGTGTTTTGAGATTTGAATTCGAATATATATATGTTTTGAGATTTGAATTCGAATATATATATATCTACATATATATGTGTTGTGTTTGTGTGTTTTGAGATTTGAATTGCGAATATATAGATTTTTGAAGCTCAAAGTTTTAAAAATCTGAAAAACTGTAAAATCTGAAAAATCTGAAGAACCGGGGTATGAAAAATTGAGATTTCTCTAAAATTTTCAGATTATAGGCCTGATTCAAGGATTATAGGCATGATTCAATGTTTTTCAAAGTAAACATCGATTGATTCAAGGATTATAGGCCTGATTCAAGCTCAAAGCTCAAAGCTCAAAGTTCCATTGATTTTTCAGAGTAAACATCAAATTTCATTTGATAGAACCAGAGTAAAATTTTACCTGGTTTATTGCTCTGTTTTTTCATTTGATAGAATCAGAGTAAAATTTTACTTTATACAGAGTAAAATTTTACTTTTAGCTTCAGAGTCTTATAGTTTACTTATTTTTCAGAGTAAAATTTTACTTTTATACAGAGTAAAATTTTACTGTTAGTTTCAGAGTGTAAAATTTTACTCTCATTCATAGTAAAATTTTACTTTTATACAGAGTAAAATTTACTTTCAATACAGAGTAAAATTTTACTCTGAAATACATAGTGAAAATGTCTTAATAGGAGAGCTGATAGATATGAGGGTAATATAGTAAAAGAAACAAGTTTTAAAATATCAGGGGGTTTTCAAAGTACTTATATAATTCTTGTCATTTTGAAAGAGAAATTAGATAGTGAGGGGGCTATGACCAAATCCCCCAAACTAAAATAAAATAACAGATTTCAAAAAGCAAAAAACAAAACTGGAAACAATAATAATAATAACAAATAACTAATAATAATATCTCACAGTTGTGATTATATATTTATTTGCTGTGGCTCTGATGGCGATGATGAAGAAGTCGTTTGGAAAGTTGAACTGGTTTTAAATTTTTTTTTTTGTTTTTTTAAAATTATTTTAGTATAGATTAACAAGTTTGTTTGAGTTGTTTTTTTTAAATTTTTATGAGAAAAAAAATTATGATTTAAATATGATAATTTATTTCATTAATTTTTTAATTTATTTTATTTTTTTATGACTATTTTAATATAAAAAAAAAAATCAACCCAACCCAATTATCAAAAAATCAACCCATCAATACGACCATCTCCTCTCTCTCTCCTCTCTCTCTCTCAGTGTTTTCTTTAATTTTTATGAGAAAAAAAAATTATGATTTAAATATGATATTTTATTTTATTAATTTTTTATGACTAATTTAATCTAAAATAAAAAATAAAAATCAACCCAACCCAACCCAATTATCAAAAAATCAACCCATCAATACGACCATCTCCTCTCTCTCTCCTCTCTCTCTCTCACTACCACCATCCTATGTATGTATATACATAAATTATGTATGCATATAATCTATTTAATAGAGGAGGAGCAGGGAGATGAATGAAGGACCTCCCTAGAGATGTTCAACTAAAACCAAAATAAAATAGCAGATTTCAAAAAGCAAAAAACAAAAATGAAAACAATAATGATAATAACAAACAACTAATAATAATATCTCACAGTTGTGATTATATATCCATTTGTTATGGCTCTGATGACGATGATGAAGAAGTTAATCTTGGAACCCAATTTTCTCCCAAATTGCTTTTATAACCCTACTCAGATCCCTCCCATTCAGAGTCCTCTCTATCCCTTCATGCACCGAGAACGATGCTATTATCGTGTGGCGGAATCCGATCCCTCATCGTCACTCTCTCTCCACCGATTCTCTTTATAGTCCTTCAGTATCTTTGACCAGTTCGGTATGTTCACAGGCATCGACGTCGCCGTTCTAGCCTCTCATCGCTCTGTCGCTGGCTTCTTCGAGACTTGAGAACTCGACACCTGTTTATGCAACTCCGACAAAGACGAACATGCACAGATGAGAGAACATAAAATAAAAAAAAATACAACAGAGAGAGGGAGGAGAACCAAAATTACCTTGCGAAGGAAACAACCGAAGGTGGGAGAGAGGGAGAAGGAAAGAAATATCGGTGGTCAGCTGTCGCGATGGAGTGGTCGAGAGAGAGGGAGGTAAAGAGGGAATGTGGAGGCAAATGGTTTTGGGGGTTTGTTCAAGAAGTGTAGAGAGAATGGAGAGGCGACGCGACTCGTGAGAACATAGAGGGGAGAGAGGGAGTTGAAGAGACGTGTTTGGCAGACGTGGAAGAGAGAGAGAGAGCAGAGGGGTTTTGGGTGGGAAAAAAATTGATCTCAATCGTTAGATATTGATTAGGATTGATTTAAATTATTCAAACGAAATGTATCTCTGATACATTTTATATATTTTTAAAAAATGTTCTGCTTTATTATATAGATGATACATGTAATGTCCTTATTTGAAAAATAAGTTAAAAATTATTTTTTTAATTTTTTTTGAAAAAGTGTATAAAAAAAAATATAAAGATGATGTAATTAAAAAAAAAATTAAAGAACCAAAAATTAAATTAAAGAACCAAAAAATTAACTTTTAATCCAAATGCCAAAATAAGCTAAAGTTTTTTTAAAAATAAACTTATTTGTTATTTTTCATCATGATAACACACCACCATGTGCCTTCAGCTATTTTTAAGCACAATAACCTTTGTAACTAGGTACATTAAATATTGTATTACATTATAATTTATTTTATACTATCATCTAAACTGTCATCAACACTAATTTACTAATTTATTCATATAAAAAATTAAATACGTGAGATTATTTAAAATAATTTAAATAAATATATTATTTATACTTTATAGCTAAATAATCCAATAATATTTTCATAGCTATTGGAACAAAAGCTTTTGTCTCTACTATACAGGAGCTTAAATTACAATCCAAAGAACAGTAACAAATAAAATTACTCGAAAACGCAAACGCATAGGTCTCATTAAAGTGAAAATTACATAAAAGGGTAGTCATTTACATGTTTTGGTTTAATTTTTTAGGAATAAAAGTGATTTTTTCAAAATGTAAAATTACACATTTGGGTAATTTACACTATAGAAGTTTTGGATTTTCCATCATTTTAGAACAAATCACACATTACGAACAAAAACTTAAAGTCTAATGTAACACTCTAATAACGTAACACTTCAATGTAACACACTAGAAAACTCATTAGTGTACTTTTTCCAAACGTAACAACGTAACAGTCAAAAAAAAAATTTAGTGTATTTTTTCAAAACGTAACGTTCCAATGTAAAACAAAAAAAAATAAAAAATTTCCGTAGTGTATTTTTTCCAAACGTAACACTTCAATCAGTGTAATTTCAAACGTAACACTCTAATGTAACACACAAAAACACTAAAAAAAAACTTCTTAGTGTACTTTTTTCAAACGTAACACTCACAGTTTGAAATTATATATTTGTTAAAAACTCACTAAGGAATATTTGTACTCCTTTTGGAATGGTTTGAAGAATCTCACATTCTTTTTTTTTTTTTTAGTGTTACATTGGAGTATTATGTTTAGGAAAAATACACTAATAATTTTTTATTTTTTTTGTTACATTGGAGCGTTACGTTTGGGATAAGTACACCAAAGAATTTTTTTTGTATTACATTAAGGTGTTACACTAAGAAATTTTTTTGGAGTGTTATATTGAAATGTTACATTTGGAAAAAGTAAACTAAGGACTTTTTTTGTGTGTTACATTAAAATGTTACACTAAGGAGTTTTTGTGTGTTACATTACAGTGTTACACTGAGAATTTTTTTTTAGAATATTATATTGGAGTGTTACATTTGAAAAAAGTATATTAAGAAGTTTTTTTGGATGTTACATTAGAGTGTTACACTAAGGAGTTTTTGTATGTGTTGTATTAGAGTGTTACATTAAGGAGTTTTTTTGTGTGTTATATTAGAGTGTTACGTTTGAAAAAATATACTAATGAGTTTTTGTGTTACATTAGAGTGTTACAATAAGAAATTTTTTTGTGCGTTACTTTAAAGTGTTACAGTAAGGAGCTTTTTTTTTTAATATTATATTGGAGTGTTACGTTCCGGAAAAATACAGTAATGAGTTTTTTTATGTGTTACATTAGTGCTACATTTGGATATTAATTAATGTCAATGTCATAATGTTAACATTGCAAAAGGGACGAACACCACAAAAATGAACAAACACCGCGCCAATAACACCATAAACGGGGTAACATTATCTACCTACAATTCACTCCATTAAATCCCCACAAAAAAAAAGAAGAAACGTAAAAACCTATCTTACTCATGCACACCCAATGTTAGGAAAAAAAATCCAAACAAAATCACACATAAGAGCAAAAAAGTAAACTTTCAAACCCCCAAATTAAGGAAATACAATATACCCAAAATAAAAAGAACTAATTGATTTGAAAGTAAATTTCTAAGACTAAATGAAACAATTTTTCTCCAAATGAGATTTATGAGTAATTTGTCGTTATTCTAACCTGAATTTGGTATCTATATAAGTAGAATTTGATAATTATATAAAAAAACAAACTTGATTTATTTTTAATAAATATATGAAGTGCCATGATAAAGCTTCCGTTAAGGCCCGAAAAACTCTTATCATCTCTAACCCAAAGGATGTTATGCAGCAAGTGGACTCCAGGCCCAAGGAATGTCCACGGAGAAGCCCATAGCCCAAGTCATCTTGCAGCTATCAGTTTGATTTGAATCACAAAATCTATTTCTGTTTGGTGACTGATGGAAATTCATTTTTACATCTCAAGTAAATATATATATAATTATTCTATTTGGTTTTGAAAATTTTAAAAACTGTTTTCGAGTTTTTAATTTATATTTTTTGATTTTTGGTGAATTTTTTTAATTTTATTCAAAAAGAAAAAAGTTATATTACTGTTTATTCCAAGGGTCGGCCCATCTCTCACTGGTGGACTCCAAATTTTACATAAGGCCCATATTTTGTGGGAATTATTAATGGGGAAATTACATCCTAGTGAGATGTAGAATATATATATATATATATCTATATAATAAGGGAGAAAGATTTTTGAATTTATCTTAGACACAATTGTCTTACTAGGACATTTTAATAGTCATGATTCATTTGTATATTTAGATGAATGGCTGAGATCACCCCTAAATATATATCTTCCCGCCCAAACACAGTAAGCCTCCTACTTACCCACATCTCTCCCACCATTCTATCTTTATCTCTCTCCCTTCTCTGTTCTCACCTTCCCACTTACCCACGTCTCCCCTCCATTCTATCTTTATCTATCTCCCTTCTCTGTTCTCACCCACCGTATTCCCTCTTTATCTCTCTCACTCCTTGTTTTTCTTCTTCCCGAAATTGCTCTCCAGCCAAATCAGTCGGCTCACTCTTCAAGTTTGTCTCACTTCACTCACTCTTCTCAAACTAAAGGTAAAGATCACTCTGTTTACTTTATTATGTTTGATTGTTATCACTTTACAGATCACTCTATTTACTTCACTTTACTTTCAATTGATCTCAGAAACACATTCGGTTTCGTCTGGCTGTGCTTTTATAGATCACTCTATTTACTTCACTTTACTTTCAATTGATCTCACAAACACATTCGGTTCCGTCTGGCTGTGCTTTCGGGGTGTTTCTGGTCTTGACCTTTCTCTCTCATCTATGGCTCGTCTGGCTGTGCTTTTATAGATCACTCTATTTACTTCACTTTACTTTCAATTGATCTCAGAAACACATTCGGTTTCGTCTGGCTGTGCTTTTATAGATCACTCTATTTACTTCACTTTACTTTCAATTGATCTCAGAAACACATTCGGTTTCGTCTGGCTGTGCTTTTATAGATCACTCTATTTACTTCACTTTACTTTCAATTGATCTCACAAACACATTCGGTTCCGTTTGGCTGTGCTTTCAGGGTGTTTCTGGTCTTGACCTTTCTCTCTCGTCTATGGCGGCTTCGCGATAAATAGGTATGGTTCGATCAAAAAAATAAAAAAATGTCATTGTATAGGCTTCTGTAATAAATAATAAATTTTAGCAATATATATAAAATTATGCTGAACTTTGTTTATGCTGTGGGAGTTGTTTCCATTGGTTCACCATTTCGTTTGGCTTTTCTCATTTGTTGATTGTAGAATCTCCAAAGCAGTCAAAAGCAAGAAGCAACTAAGCATTGTAACTGCACAATAGTTGATGTTGAGAATACATTAGCAAAGTTCACTTGGGCTAAAGAAGCACATAAGAAAGTTGAAGTTAAAGGAAGAAGGGAAGCCAATGCCAAAGAGTTTGGCGGAGGTATTTTTTTTGGATTCTATTATGAATTTCTTTCTGCCGATGTAGGTTTATAGTGGTTATGTATTTTAGAGTTGTAAAAATTGTTATTTGTGGTTGAGAAATCATTTGGAATAGTGTGGGGTGGGGATATTGTTTGACTTCCATTTTGGTTGCATGTGAAAGTTTGATAAATTGTCTGTACAATTATTTAAAAAAAAAATGTAAAATAAATAAATTGTATGTACAACTTACAAAAAGGTTTAACTTTGTTATTTTGTTGTTTTTTTCCAATCAACTAAGAATATGCAGTATGCATGTGTAGAGGTCTGTGCATCACAGTAATTTATAATCTGCAACACATTCAGTTCCGTCTGGCTGTGCTTTCGGGGTGGTTCTGGTTTGATTCCCTTACAACCCTTCGAATTTCAATTTACAACTCGCAAGGGATAAGATTTCAATTTACTCCTTCAATTTCTACGTAGACTTTATTCTCTCTTTGATCTCTCTCTTTACCTTTCTCTCTCATCTGTGGTGGCTTCGCGATAAAGAAGAATGGTTCGATCATGGAATTGTCCGGGACTGATTTGTTTCAAATTGGGATAGTTCATGTGTTTGATTAGAAGAAGAATGCTATTTGAGAAATAAATAAAACAAGTAATTTATAATGAAAAACGCCAAACCCACCAAAATAATGATAACATATTAACTCATTTGTTTCAAATTGGGATAGGTACAAAATTAGATGCATTCTTTATTTGTTTATTTATTTTCAAATAATTTTTAAATTAAGTTGTTGATCTGAAAACACAATGACAAGAGATTCAGGGAATTCTTTGGCATCACAGTAATTTATAATCTACAAGATATCTAAGAAATTATTTAAAGGAGTTAGAATTCCATAGAGAAATTGATGGATTCGCAAAAATTATGATTTATATCACTTGGGAGAACAGGAAAGTAGGTACTTGCAATTTGTGAAGCTTAGATGGAACACATACTTGACTTCTATGTTTTAGGAGAATCAAGGCAAGTGTGTAGTGGCGTTTTAATTGTTGTGTGACTTTCATCTATTTCAAACCATTTAATATTATTAGCCAAACTTGAACGGATTAATTATTTTTTTGCTGCTCAATTACTCTCCAGCAGAGCACGTCCCAGACATGCTTACTTTATTATGTTTGATTGCTATCACTTTACTTTCAATTGATCTCACAAACATATTCGGTTTCGTCTTCAATCCTTAAACAGATCACTTCACTCACTCTTCTCAAACTAAAGGTTTGCTCACTCTTCTCAAACTAAAGGTAAAGGTTCGCTCACTTTTCTACTATTTTCTGTCATGTGTTGTTTCGAATGTGGTGAATTCACTCCAATGTTTCGTTGAATGTTTATATAAATTTTCTGAATTTTCTATAAATTGGTGTATTCACTCCTTACTCTTTCAAAAGAAAAAAAAAAAAAAATCTACAACCACCCACATTTTCTCAAACGTGTAGAAACCCACAAACCACATTCTGTTCAACTGTTTCATAATTGATAAACTGCCAATTAATAATCCTACTCAATTCAGGGAAAGTGAATATTTTATAGAAAACACGTGCTGAGTCTCCTAATATTACGCATAAAAACTTATTCAAAGTCTGGAATAAAAAACAATATAAACAAACCCATATCAACATATAGTGAAAATAAAATAGAGAAACCATTTTCTAATAAACAACGATATTAGGATTCATATGGTAAAATCCTGCAAGCACTGAGATGATAACTGATTCCCAGTGTAATTAGAGTCCTATAAAACATGTCTCACTTGACAATACCCCAAACTTAGAAAAACCTGGACCCCTGCATCTATGTTCTGTCTTAACCTGTAACTGGCATATATGTGGTTCTTGAAGGTCATAAGTTGGTTATAGATCCTCAAGTTCAAATGTGAAATTTGGATCACTAGCCCAGTTAACCTCTGCATGGAAAATGTGTAAGACCAAAATATAAGAGTGCCCAAGTTTCTGGACGACAAGACAAGTTGAAAAAATATATTTTTTTTTAAATGAAATATTTAAAAATAGTTAATGTTTTTTATTAGAGGAAAAAAATAATGAACGTTTTAAAGTTTATTTTAACTTTTTAAATTTTAGAATTAAAAAAAAAATTATCTTTTAAGAATGACCGATAAAGTAAAACATTATGATGTTTGTTAATCATCTTAATCGCACTTCAGCATCAAAACGACTTGAGAGGAGTCTACAACTATAGATGAATATAAACAATAGTGTTATTAAACTACCAACAATATCTTAAATTAAAATTAGATTTGAGCTCCATCAGTATTTGAAAAACTTGCCTTGATTCATTAGCCTAGACAAAACCAAAAATTGTATATCATTCCTCTATCCAAGACCAATGCTGGAATCTTACTCCCATAGAAGACCTCCAAGGTGATATTCATTCATTGCCCAACAATTACCCTCATTCTCTTGCCAATTCTAGATTTTGATCATATTTTTTCTCTAAAATTATTGTTTTCCGTTTCTGCGTATTGTTTAAATCTGTACAATTTCATGCTTATTTGATGAAAATGACCTATTATTAGATATCTAGATCTAGGTTTGAGTTAATTGAATTTTTTTGACTTGAAGTAAGGTTTTTATTGTGATATTTGTTCTTCTCATTCTTGGCACTCTCTAATATCTTGTTGTTAGTTGTTAGCCCAAAACTACTGTTTGGTTGCTGGGAAAGCAAAGAAAAATGAAAGAAAACAAAATTAGAGTATCATGCTTTTTGTTCTTTATGTCAGTAAAATTACCAGAAGTAATAAAATTAGACAACCTACAAGACACCTGAATTTCCGTGGTTTAGCATTGAGAGAAATGTTTAGTTTTATGGTCTTATGGATAAATCAACTGTACCCATTCAGAATGATTTCTCAGGATTTATGTTATTCACAGATGATTGATATTGTTTTAGGAAAACATTTTTTACACATACATCTTTGCAATCTGTGTGCTGAGTCTTACGAAACTCATGGGTACTTGGTAGGTTTTACTTTAAATTTTTTTAATATGAATTCTGTTTCTCACATATAGTAATTTTGGGGAGTAAAATTAATTATACAAATAAGAAAATTGGCTAAATCTTTAGTGCTCCTCTCTTTATTTGATTTTTATTTTTTAATAAGTTGTTGTTCATAGAAAATTGGCTAAACCATTAAAGGCATCCAACTTCTTTAATGAGCTGGTGTGCATTTTAATTTTAATTTCTTTTAAATTGCAGAGCACTGGCTAGTGTGCATTATTTGATATTTAACTTTTTTTATATTTGATTTGTTTGGGATTGTAAAGTACAGTCTGTTAAATATATTTTTATAACTGTATTTTAATCTTAATATTATTTACACCGGGGCATAAGCTAGTATATATATATATATATTATAGAAAGTTTATAAAATATTTATTAAGTTTTCAATTGATTTGTAATTATTTTTATAGATAATTCTATTACACACACCTTTTACTATTTTCTTATTTAGTAAGAGGTGTGTATCCTTAGTTATTCTATTTTCTTATTTAGTTATAACTAAATTTTTTATTTTATTTATTTATTTTTCTTTAG
>NW_021025936.1:76570-87623 GCF_004153795.1 Camellia sinensis | reverse complement strand
GCATATTTCTATTTATCAGAGTATTCATTACAAAAGTATTACATGTTGACAACAAAAGTAAATGCCCTACGGGCTTACAACTTTTCAAGCCAACACTTGATTACAAAAAAGAGTTCTAACTCTAAACACATTAAGCCCTTGGCTTGAATTTACATGTAACACCAAAAATAACAAAACAACCAAAAGAGTCTTCAACTCCCAAAACCTTCCAAGCTAAGACCTTAGAGGCGGCATCTCACCTGTACCTGAAAATGATGTCCTATATAGGGTGAGTCAAAGCTCAGTAGAGATATGCTAAACCAAATATGAGGAATAACTAAAACATTAGCATTTGACAAATGGTTAACACTTGTAAACCAACTCACAACATTTCCCAGTTCAACGACAATTACATTCGTGTTTCATTCCACTTCCCTTTATTTATCCAATTCAATTCATAGACATGGCTCATCATTCAGTCAAACAATTTAAATGAGAGTACAACTCATATTAAAAATACTTCCCATATACATAATTCACATGAGACTACAACTCATATTAAAAATACTTCTCATATACACAATTCATATGAGACTACAACTCATATTAAAAGTACTTCCAATATCAACATCATTCAGATGCATATAAGGTTTCGGGACTTTCACCTTGGACACTTCGGCCAACTTAATTATCAATGGACTCCATCCCCTATCTCCTCCCAAACAATGGAGTACATCCCCTATGTCCTCCCACACATTGGAGTACATCCCCTATCTTTTCCCACACAAATATACATATGCAATGTATTTAAACACTTCATCATATACAATGATCAATCAATACACATATTCGATGTATTAACCCAACCGTAATATTCAATGACATAACTCAATCGATTAGTTTCAGTTTTCCCTAATCAACATACAGTGTCTACAGCAATCACGACTACCCTCCACCGATAGTCCAAAACAGTTATTTCTAAACAGATAATAAATTTATCCAACAGATAAATAATCAACATTTTCATAGGTGAGCGATAAATTAATCCAACCACACCATTCAATCTCACAATTTCCCAATTCCATGGTTTTCAACTCAATTTCACATTTTTCCAAATTAATTATACAAATTAATTATTTAATTTCCATTAGGGCTTTTTCTCTCTTTTCTCAACTATTGCTCTCAAGGCCAAATTTCATCAATCATATACAATAACCTCATTTTAGGGACCACACATACACTTGGAATCCTAAAAATAGAAAATCCCTCTTTTATAATTTCAATTTCAAACCCCAAAAACCCCAATTACCACCATTTATACAAAATGACCAATACTTATGTTAAAACTCATAGAGAAGAGTAGAATATCCCTACCTCGAATTTCGGAGCTCAAAGGAGAAGATAAACCACGCAAGTGGTGAACTCCAAAGATGGCGAAATCAACTTCTATTCGGATGAAAATGGAGGTCTTGAGAAGCTCCAACACTTTAGTGAAGGCACAAGGGTTGGGTCTCACTAAATCAAGATCAAAATGTAGAGAGAGAGAGAGTATTCTAGAGTGAGAAGCTCTTAACCTAGGGTTTTGGAACACTTTAGAGAGAGAGAGAGCCGAAAAAGTGATTCAAAATGGTTTCCTCTCGGACTGAAATACACACAGTCCGCTCGAGCGTGGGACGCCCGCTCGAACGTCAGACACAGACTCCTGCTCGAGCGTGAAAATCGACGCTCGAGCGTCGAAAGCACACTTCTAGCTTCTGCAGACCTACGAAAAAATTACTGAAGGTTGAAGAATCCCGCTTGAGCGTCAGACTGCCCGCTCGAGCGGAGGAGCAAATACAAAAAGGCCCGCTTGAGCATGAAAAGTCCCGCTCGAGCGGGGAGGCCAAAATATGGGTAGAAGCTATTTTCTTCTAAACACAACCAACTTGTTTCAAACCTGCCCAACACATCCCAAGACTCAAATACAAAGTGTTAAAGGACAGAAACACGATACAGACAACAACAATCATCCACGGAACCGTGTCTGGAATACAATAAACAATGGAGGGAAAAACCAGGATCGCTATAGCAATCTTATACAAACTTAATTTAATAATTTACTTTAAAATAAAATATTACATAACTTCAACTAAAGAGAGGGACTCTGATGTAATTTGGAAAGATAAACCTTTTAATTTTTTTAACTTTTTTAAATCAGAACACTTCTTTATTTTTTATATATAAAAAAACTAAAAAAATTAAAAAATCAACTTTTTAACATGTAATGGATCACAGAACCCAATATTCAAAGCTAAAGAACCAAAATCATCAATGGTGATTGGACAAAGGCGCAGGAGCTTAAACTATAACCCAGAGGACACAGGGTTTAAAGTTGTGGTAAATCCATCAAGGGCACAGCCCTAGACATCCGAGTAGTCCTTGCCAGTAGGGTAAGAAGGTCTTCTTCTTCATCTCCTCTGCCTGTGCTCTATTCGCAGTGTAATGGCGATCGGTTTTTTTGGGAGAACTTGTTTGCTTCGCTGTTGCTTTTGCATTTCCATTTCCTTGCGATTCTTTTCCTTCTCGTCCCTTGAAGATGATGAGCAAGTGAAGACCTTGAATATCCACTTCTTCAAGTTCCTTCCAAACGATATAGACCTTGAAGACGAAGCAGAGCCTGACAGTGTTGTCTCGATCGACGGAGTTTCAGCTTCTTTGTTCTCAGAATCTTCCAACTCCAGAATGCGATGATGATGATGATGATGATGATGAGAGGCCTCATTTTCTTCATGTTCTTGCCAATGGAACTGTGTTTTTCGTAGTGGTGACATCGGCCGGATCTGACCATTCGAGAACCACTCGTCAGCCGAACTCATACCGCTCGATGAGGACCCACAAGAAGATTCGAACTTGAACGAGCCAGTTGACAAGAAAGAATTAGACTCGACGTTTGGTTCGCCATTGTTACGGTTTGAAAAGAGAACTATTGCTATGAGTTCGAGAGCAGAAATGGCAGAGGACCCCCACAATAACAATACCCACATAGACATATCAGTGATGGGTGATAGAAGAGAGAAAAAAATAAAAAAAACAAAAAGTAAAAGGTTGAATACATTGGTGGTGGTGGGATTTTTTCGTTTGAGAGAGAGAGAGAGAGAGTTGGGGTGGGCTTAGAGACTGAAACGAGACAGAAAGCTATGTTTTGTGAATAAGGAGAGAATGCATACATGGTTATGCCCTGTGCTTTCAATAAATATTGGAATTCAATTTTTTAAAAAATAATTTTTTATTTTTTATATATTCTTATTTGGAAAAATTATTCAAAAATACCATTTCAGAAAAATGTTGCTTCATTTAGTCAATTAAATGTACACCAGAGATTTCACGAATGTTGTGGTGTATCATACCAATTTTGATTTGTTTAGTGCACCAGCTGCTAATTTGAGGGACACTTTCTATTGTCATATGACTCCGAAACCTCCAAATCCAGAGGAATTGCCCCCTCCTTGCAGGTATGTTATGAAAGGTTACTAGTACGGTTATAAATCGCAGGACATATAACGGTATCAGGATGGAAAATTAGCCGTTTAAATTGGCCATTATGCACGAATTGACTGCTTTTTTAATTCTATGATTAAATTTCATAAATTATTTTTACTTCTTGTGACAATTAAGTTGGTCAATTCATGTTATGTTGGTGCCTCTCATTTCAAAAATTATAATTTTATTATTGCATTTCATATCTACAAATAAAAATAATTTATGAGATTTGTATATATAGGATATTTTCTTATATATACTCAAACTGCATATTATGGTCGTTATGAAGAGTCTCCATTAACAATTCATAGTTGACATAGGTGAAGGTTGGGATCTCTATACCCAAACTTTTGTTGTCTTTCACACTCCTAATTATGTGATATGATGAAAATATACGGGAATAATTTCTCTCCAATATATGATCAGAGGACAATCATGCAAGGGAGTCTCAGTCTAAAAAAATTAAGTTTATCAAAAATTGATAGTCATTTAATTGAATCGCATTAAATATATATATATATATATAGACAAATTATGTTCAAAATCATACTATCCATCCAAGAAGCTGCCCCAAATATTTTCCTTATATATATAGATTGGAAGTTTGGAGTTTTCACAATCATTGTTTTTAAAAGGACCATTTTCCTTATATATATAGATTGGAAGTTTGGAGTTTTCACAATCATTGTTTTTAAAAGGACCATTTTCCTTATATATATAGATTGGAAGTTTGGAGTTTTCACAATCATTGTTTTTAAAAGGACCATTTTCCTTATATATATAGATTGGAAGTTTGGAGTTTTCACAATCATTGTTTTTAAAAGGACCATTTTCCTTATATATATAGATTGGAAGTTTGGAATTTCCACAATCATTATTCTTAAAAAGATTATTTTCCTTATAAACAAAAAAAATTGTACAAAATACGGTGATGAAAGTGCTTTTATTTATTTCAAATCAAAAGATTCATTAAAAGGGCTTACAATTTTTAAAATATTTCTATCACACCGTTCTTATGAATTTTTTATTTGCAATTAATTTTCATTTAGTAAAATATGTTCTGCACGCTTTGTGTGGGAAATAAATTCAAAAATCAACATGCCTTTTGTAGAAGACTTGCAAAGATATGATCACAAGTTATTTAGGATGATCTAAATAAGTGTAATTTTTTTATAAAACAATGTGCAGAAAATTAAAAAGATAATGCGATCCAAAAAAAATAAAATGTTATATTAAGTATCAATCAATCATTTTATTTCACAAAACTATTTATTAAACTAGATAAACATTTTAAGTAAATTAATTCTTTTCATCTCCAATCAAAAGTGACAGCCATTGAGGAGACTCAGAATGTTGATACCCTCAAGCTTGATCAATTGATTGGAAACTTGCAGACTTATGAAGCTGTCACGACCCCATTCCGCCCCTAGTAGAATGGTGCCGTGATGGCCAGTAATCCGAGATTACCGAAGGCCAACCTTGAAAATTCACACACAATCAGAGTATAAATATATGGGGCTCACAAGTGCGGAAGCAATAATTTAAAATACAAGTGGTCCATAAGAGCAGTGCATAAGTCAAATGGAATGGCATACATCTTTACATAGCTTTAATACAACAAAATGAAGTACAAAAATACATCTTGACCAAAAGGCTTCTCAGCCATCAAATATTAGACAATTAAAATATCACTAAAAAAATCAAATTTCCAAATGCACACTTAGGCCTCATTTATGAAAAAAAAAAAAATCAAAAAGCCAAAACAATTTCAACTCGTACAAAAAATATATATATTTCCATTTACTCTACCTCTTGTATTTTTTTTTGTGTAAAAAATTAAAATTTTATTTTAAATATATTATTTTTTATCTCATATTTTAGTTAAAAAAAATATTTAAAAAAAAATCATCTCCCAAAATAACCCTTTATAAATTGTTTGGAATCACATAAAAAAAGTCATATTATCTTTAGTAATTTTTTATTTAGAAGAATGTCAAAAAAAAAAAATTTATATTCACCTCAAGTAAACGAACTCAAAAATTTTATTTTCTTATTTTTGAAAAGTTATATAAGAAAATTTTAAAAGTCAAAATAAGCAAAAAAAAATTCATTATTTTTATTTATATATATTTTTTATAATAATTATTTAATTTTTTGATGTCTTTAAAAGGCTGATTTTTTATTAAAAAAAATTAAAAAGAAAATAATTTAAAGATGAAAATAAATCAAAAACAAAATCAAGCGAACCCTAACAAACATACAATTAGCATGGGCAACGCGAGACAAGTAAAATTGTTTTAAAAAGATAGTTAAAAATTAATTTTTTAATTTATTTTAAATATATAAAAAATATGAGAAGCAATATAATCCAAATTAATTTAAAAATTAACCATAAATAATGATCGAATAAACAATTAGAGAGAGAAAAGACATTTAGAAATGACAAAAAATACTAAAAAAAAACTTATTAGTGTATTTTTTTCAAACGTAACACTCACAGTTTGAAATTATATATTTGTTAAAAACTTACTAGGGAATATTTGTACTCCTTTTGGAATGGTTTGAAGAATCTCGCATTCTTTTTTTTTTTTTTTAGTGTTACATTAGAGTATTTTGTTTAGGAAAAATACACTAATATTTTTTTTTTGTTACATTGGAGCGTTACGTTTGGGATAAGTATACCAAAGAATTTTTTTTGTATTACATTAAAGTGTTACACTAAGAAATTTTTTTGGAGTGTTATATTGAAATGTTATGTTTGGAAAAAGTATACTAAAAACTTTTTTTGTGTGTTACATTAGAATGTTACACTAAAGAGTTTTTGTGTATTACATTACAGTGTTACACTGAGGATTTTTTTTTAGAATATTATATTAGAGTGTTATATTTGAAAAAAGTATATCAAGAAGTTTTTTTGTATGTTGCATTAGAGTGTTACACTAAGGAGTTTTTGTGTGTGTTGCATTAGAGTGTTACACTAAGGAGTTTTGTGTGTTATATTAGAGTGTTACGTTTGGAAAAAATATACTAATGAGTTTTTTTGTGTTACATTAGAGTGTTACAATAAAAAAAAATTTTGTGCGTTACTTTAAAGTGTTACAGTAAGGAGTTTTTTTTTTTAAATATTATATTGGAGTGTTACGTTCGAAAAAAATACAGTAATGAGTTTTTTTTTGTGTTACATTAGTGCTACGTTTGGATATTAATTAATGTCAATATTATAATGTTAATGTTAC
This sequence comes from Camellia sinensis, assembly GCF_004153795.1. Lineage (NCBI taxonomy): Eukaryota > Viridiplantae > Streptophyta > Magnoliopsida > Ericales > Theaceae > Camellia > Camellia sinensis. Next base: position 80,889 of record NW_021025936.1, on the reverse strand, counting down.
AATAGGGATGAACACCACAAAAATGAACAAACACCGCACCAATAACACCATAAACGGGATAACATTATCCACCTACAAATCACTCCATTAAATCCCCACAAAAAAAAAAAACCCCATAAAAACTTACCTTACCCATGCACACCACCTACAAATCACACAACTAAATTACCACAAATATATATATATATATAGAAACGTAAAAACCTACCTTACCCATGCACACCCAATATTAGGAAAAAAAAATCCAAACAAAATCACATATAAGAGCAAAAAAGTAAAATTTCAAACTCCCAAATTAAGGAAATACAATATACCCAAAATCAAAAGAACTAATTGATTTGAAAGTAAATTTCTAAGACTAAATGAAATAATTTTTCTCCAAATGAGATTTATGAGTAATTTGTCCTTATTCTAACTTAAATTTTGCTATCTATATAAGTAGAATTTGATAATTATATAAAAAAAACAAACTTGATTTATTTTTAATAAATATATGAAGTGCCATGATAAAGCTTCGGTTAAGGCCCGAAAAACTCTTATCATCTCTAACCCAAAGGATGTTATGCAGCAAGTGGACTACAGGCCCAAGGAATGTCCACGGAGAAGCCCATAGCCCAAGTCATCTTGTAGCCAGCAGTTTGATTTGAATCACAAAATCTATTTTTGTTTGGTGACTGATGGAAATTCATTTTTACATCTCAAGTAAATATATATATAATTATTCTATTTGGTTTTGAAAATTTTTAAAACTATTTTTGAGTTTATAATTTATATTTTTTGATTTTTGGTGAATTTTTTTAATTTTATTCAAAAAGAAAAAAGCTATATTACTGTTCACTCTAAGGGTTGGGCCATCTCTCACTAGTGGACTCCAAATTTTACATAAGACCTATGTTTTGTGGGAATTATTAATGGGGAAATTACAACCTAGTAAGATGTAGAATATAGAGATATATATATTATAGAAAGTTTGTAGAATATTTATTAAGTTTTCAACTGATTTGTAATTATTTTTATAAATAATTCTATTATACACACCTTTTACTATTTTCTTATTTAGTAAGAGGTGTGTATCGTTAGTTATTCTATTTTCTTATTTAGTTATAACTAAATTTTTTATTTTATTTATTTATTTTTCTTTAGTTAAAGCATTTCCAATGGAGGTGTCAAAGGTATAATTTGGCAAATGTAAAAATTTTAAAATCTATTTTTGAGTTTTTAATTTATATTTTTTGATTTTTGGTGAATTTTTTAAATTTTATTCGAATAGAAAAAAGCTATATTACTGTTCATTCCAAGGGTCGGCTCATCTCTCATTGGTGGACTCCAAATTTTACATAAGGCCCATATTTTGTGGGAATTATTAATGGGAAAATTACATCCTAGTGAGATGTAGAATATATATATATAATATAGAAAGTTTATAAAATATTTATTAAGTTTTCAACTGATTTGTAATTATTTTTATAGATAATTCTATTATACACACCTCTTACTATTTTCTTATTTAGTAAGAGGTATGTATCATTAGTTATTCTATTTTCTTATTTAGTTATAACTAAATTTTTTATTTTATTTATTTATTTGTCTTTAGTTAAAGCATTTCCAATAGAGGTGCCAAAGGTATAATTTGGCAAGTGTAAAAATTTGAAAATATGTTTTCGAGTTTTTAATTTATATTTTTTGGTTTTTGGTGAATTTTTTTAATTTTATTCGAAAAGAAAAAAGCTATATTACTGTTCATTCCAAAGGTCGGCCCATCTCTCACGGGTGGACTCCAAATTTTACATAAGACCCATATTTTGTGGGAATTATTAATGAGGAAATTACATCCTAGTGAGATGTAGAGTATATATATACATATATTATAGAAAGTTTATAAAATATTTATTAAGTTTTCAATTGATTTGTAATTATTTTTATAGATAATTCTATTATACACACCCTTAGTTATTCTATTTTCTTATTTAGTTATAACAAAAATTTTTATTTTATTTATTTATTTTTCTTTAGTTAAAGCATTTCTAATGGAGGTGCCAAAGGTATAATTTGGCAAGTGTAAAAAAAAAAAGTTTCTAATGGTTTGCTATTCTTCCTGTCAAATATAGCAAATGTCATTTCTGCTGTCAAATTTGACAGGAGGTTTGGCATTTGCCAAACTTGCCATATCATCAAAGATTAATCAATTTATTTGGTTTGAGTTTTCTAAATTTACTTTTTAGAAAATTGAAATTTTTTGTTTCATATTTTTCTATTTTGTTTTTAATATTTTAAGCAATTTTTTAAAATTTTTATATACACCTAACATAAATACACTTAAAATTTTTAATATTTATGAAAAACCCGATAATAATTCATTTTTTACTATCATCTAAACTGTCATCAACACTAATTTACTAATTTATTCATATAAAAGTTAAATAGTGAGATTATTTAAAATCAAAAAAAAAAAACAAAATAGCAAAATTTAAGGTTGGGTTTGGTAAAAAAAAGAAGCAAAATTTTGATCTTTCGTTGGTTTTCGTCTTGAATGAATTTTCTTTTTTAAATTTCAAATAACTTTTTCACGTGTAGGTTTTATTAGACTTGGAAGGAAAAGAAAGAAAAAAAAAACTAGATATTTTTTTACTAATTTCAAAATACTTTTATTGAATTAAAAATTTATTTTAACTTTTTCACTATTTTTTGAAGCCTTTTTTTACACAAATTTAATATTAAACAATGCTTTTGATGGCATTTGTCATTAAAATGATGTGAGTATATATATAAATACATAAAAATGTATGGAATTATGTAAAATATATATTAAAATTTTAATTTTAATTTTTTTGATATTATTTGAACCTTAACCAACGCTCATTGAGGGGTAGTTAGTGTAGGATCCATTTTTAAAATTAAAAAAATTATTTATTTAATTTATGATTGCAAAAATTCTAAAATTAATTTTAATTTAATTTTTGAATTTATTTTAAATATGTAAAAAATATGAGAAGTAATATAATCTAAATTAATTTAAAAATTAATCATAAATAATGATCGAATAAACAATTAGAGAGAAAAAAAAACAAAAAAAGAGAGAAAAGACATTTAGGAATGACATAATTTATAAAGAAAAACAAGCACGGTCTTAAATTCCAACTCACAATACAATAATAACAATTACCCTCATTCTCTTGCCAATTCTAGATTTTGATCATATTTTTTCTCTAAAATTATTGTTTTTCGTTTCTGCGTATTGTTTAATTCTGTACAATTTCATGCTTATTTGATGAAAATGACCTATTATTAGATATCTAGATCTAGGTTTGAGTTAATTGAATTTTTTGATTTGAAGTAAGGTTTTTATTGTGATATTTGTTCTTCTCATTCTTGGCACTCTCTAATATCTTGTTGTTAGTTGTTAGCCCAAAACTACTGTTTGGTTGCTGGGAAAGCAAAGAAAAATGAAAGAAAACAAAATTAGAGTATCATGCTTTTTGTTCTTTATGTCAGTAAAATTACCAGAAGTAATAAAATTAGACAACCTACAAGACACCTGAATTTCCGTGGTTTAGCATTGAGAGAAATATTTAGTTTTATGGTCTTATGGATGAATCAACTGTACCCATTCAGAATGATTTCTCAGGATTTATGTTATTCACAGATGATTGATATTGTTTTAGGAAAACATTTTTTACACATACATCTTTGCAATCTGTGTGCTGAGTCTTAAGAAGCTCATGGGTACTTGGTAGGTTTTACTTTAAATTTTTTTAATATGAATTCTGTTTCTCACATATAGTAATTTTGGGGAGTAAAATTAATTATACAAATAAGAAAATTGGCTAAATCTTTAGTGCTCCTCTCTTTATTTGATTTTTATTTTTTAATAAGTTGTTGTTCATAGAAAATTGGCTAAACCATTAAAGGTATCCAACTTCTTTAATGAGCTGGTGTACATTTTAATTTTAATTTCTTTTAAATTGCAGAGCACTGGCTAGTGTGCATTATTTGATATTTAACTTTTTTTATATTTGATTTGTTTGGGATTGTAAAGTACAGTCTGTTAAATATATTTTTATAACTGTATTTTAATCTTAATATTATTTACACCGGGGCATAAGCTAGTATATATATATATATATTATAGAAAGTTTATAAAATATTTATTAAGTTTTCAACTGATTTGTAGTTATTTTTATAGATAATTCTATTACACACACCTTTTACTATTTTCTTATTTAGTAAGAGGTGTGTATCCTTAGTTATTCTATTTTCTTATTTAGTTATAACTAAATTTTTTATTTTATTTATTTATTTTTCTTTAGTTAAAGCATTTC
>NW_021025936.1:49523-70995 GCF_004153795.1 Camellia sinensis | reverse complement strand
TCTTTCCAATGGAGGTGGCCAAAGGTATAAATTTGGCAAATGTAAAAATTTTAAAATCTGCTTTTCGAGTTTTTAATTTATATTTTTTTGATTTTTGGTAAATTTTTTATTTTATTCGAATAGAAAAAAGTTATATTACTGTTCCATTTCAGGGTGGCTCATCTTCTCATTGGTGGACTCCAAATTTCACATAACGGCCCATTTTTGTGGGAATTATTAAATGGGAAATTACAACCTAGTGAGATGTAGAATATATATAATATATATAATATAGAAAGTTTAATAAAATATTTATTAAGTTTTCAACTGATTGTAATTATTTTTATAGATATCTATTATACACACCTCTACTAGTAAGAGGTATGTATCCTTAGTTATTCTATTTCTTATTTAATTATAAACTAAATTTTTTATTTTTTTTATTTTATTTTTCTTTAGTTAAAGCATTTCCAATAGAGGTGTCAAGGCTATTACAATTAGGTCATTAATGTGAAGCAAGATTTATAAAATTCTATGAGTTTTATTTAATTTATGATCGCGTGATTTTAACGTCAGAAGAAGAAGATGCAAGTGTATAAACATGTGCCCTTATCAATTGGAATATTGATTACATGTGGAGGAATAAATGAATATATAAATAGGTTAGAATGAGCCTGAAATAAAATACTATGTATCACAATTCTTTTTGGGTGGAAGTCTGTTATCACTATATAAAACGCTATAATAACGTAAGAAAGGTCCAGTCAAAAGGTATAATTTGCAAGTTAAAAATTAAAATCTATTTCGAGTTTTTAATTATATTTTTTTGTTTTGTGAATTTTTTTAATTTTATTCGAAAGAAAAAGCTATATTACTGTTCATTCCAAAGGCGCCCATCTTCTCCACTGGTGGACTTCCAAATTTTACATAGGCCCATATTTTGTGGGAATTATTAATGGGGAAATTACATCCTAGTGAGATGTAGAGTATATATATAATATATTATAGAAAGTTTATAAATATTTATTAAGTTTTCAATTGATTTGTAATTATTTTTATAGATAATTCTATTATACACACCTCTTAGTTCTATTCTATTTTCTTATTTAGTTATAACAAATTTTTTTATTTTATTTATTTATTTTTCTTTAGATAAAGCATTTCTAATGGAGGTGCCAAAGGTATAATTTGGCAAGTGTAAAAAAAAAAAAAGTTTCTAATGGTTGCTATTCTTCCTTCAAATATAACAAATGTCATTTCTGCTGTCAAATTTGACAGGAGGTTTGGCATTTGCCAAATTGCCATATCATCAAGATTAATCAAATTTATTTGGTTTGAGTTTTTTAAATTAACTTTTTTAGAAAATTGAAATTTTTGTTTCATATTTTTCTATTTTGTTTTTAATATTTTAAGCAATTTTTTAAATTTTTATATACACCTAACATAATATACTTAAAAATTTTAATATTTATGAAAAACCCGATAATAATTTTTTTATTACTTTATTGTCAATTAAGTCAATACACTAATATATTCATGCAAAGACTAATTATTATGCATTAGGTCTTATTACTGTCATCAACTAATTTACTAATTTATTCATATAAGAATTGAATAGTGAGATTATTTAAAAACCAAAAAAAAAAACAAAATAGCAAAATTTAAGGTTGGGTTTTGGTAAAAAAAAAAAAACAAACAAAACAAATTTTGATCTTTCGTTGGTTTTCGTCTCGAATGAATTTTCTTTTTAAATTTCAAATAACTTTTTCACGTGTAGGTTTATTAGACTTGGAAGGAAAAAAAAAAAACTAGATATTTTTTCTAATAAATACTTTTATGAATTAAAAATTTATTTAACTTTTCACTATTTTTTGAAGCTTTTTTTACACAAATTTAATATTAAACAATGCTTTTGATGCATTTGTCATTAAAATGATGTGAGTATATATATAAATACATAAAAATGTATGGAATTATAAAAATATATATTAAATTTTAATTTTAATTTTTTTGATATTATTTGAACTTAACCAACGCTCATTGAGGGGTAGTTTAGTAGGATCCATTTTTTAAAATTAAAAAAATTTTTAATTTAATTTATGATTGCAAAAATTTATTAATTTTAATTTAATTTTAATTTATTTTAAATATGTAAAAAATATGAGAAGTAATATAATCTAGATATTAATTTAAAAATTAATCATAAATAATGATCGAATAAAAACAATTAGAGAGAAAAAAAAAAAAGAGAGAGAAAAGACATTTAGAAATGACATTTTTTTTACACACACCACTTCCCTCTCCTCACACACTTAATGACATTTTTTTTATTAACATTTTTATCCTAAAATAAAATTACCAAAAATATTCACTTTCTTCCAAACCAAAACCCCTTTCTTCTTCAACCAAAGACCTAAACCCTAACCCTAACCTAATGACCCAATACAGGAGCCCTCCCCTTCCAATTCATCTCCTTCGCTCCCTCGTCGCCTCCTCTATCGCCTCCCTCCAGCCTCCCTTTTCTCGAATCGTAAGCGCCCATGCCACCCCCATTCGTTCGTCGCTCACTCACCCTCCCACCACCCCCCGTAACCCCTCACTTCGGAAACACAACACCGTCGCCGCACAGCTCCCACCCCTTCGCGACGCCTCAGTTTTACCCCTCCAGACCAGCACCCACGCAGTAAGAGACATGGGAGACAGAGATCATAACGTACGGAGGCTGCGATAGCTCGTAGGAATGATTTTGCTCAGTATAAAGGATGCGAGAGGACAATGGTTGGTACGATGGCACTGACCATTCGACTGAGAGTTATGGGGAGATCGACGAGTAGAGAGGGATGCAGGTGGGGGCGCGATGCCCGTGGGTGGAGTAAGGGGATGGGGATGGCGACGGGAAGTGAAAGAGGCGAACGGTGGTGCTACGCGCCGGCGCAGTGGCGCGGAGTGTTGGAAGGTGTCGTAGGTGTCTGTATGAATTGGGCTACTTAGTTAGGAAGAGTGGTGTGTATATAAGTTAGTGAATTAATATGTGGAATAGTGAAGTACGTTTATGAGTTAATTAGATTAGAATGTATTCCTTAGCGCTGGTGTGCTGACTAGCAATTGAAAGTAGATTGTGTCGGCTTCACATAGACTTTTCACTCTTCTAGAATTTTAGAGAGTGTCCAGATGGCCAGCTCCACTAGTAACGGTGACCATCTCACATTGACACCGCCTCACAATTTTAGAAAATTACAATTCCCTCCCTAGATTTAAAGTATACATTACCAATTTGCCCCCTCGGTTAGTATTAAATTAGAAAAAAATTAATCAAAAAAAAAATTAATCGGGGAAAAAAAATATTTAATAAAAAAATAATTAATTGAAAAAATTGTTAGTAAAATTTTTAAATTTCTGTTTAAAAACCAATGGTAAACTCATTTTTTTTAATTTAACGTTTTTTTCTCAAATTTACAAAACTGAGACAACCATTTATATAACCAAAAAAATTAATCAAACAAGTTTTTATGACAGGTTTTAAAATTTTTGTCAAAATAAAAATGAAAACGAAAATGGTTACCAACATGTTTTCAGATGGTAAAAATATCATAAAATTGACAAATAATTAAATTAAATTATCAACATATAAATGAGACTTAATTAAAAGATTTCTTAAGCTATAATAATGGTTTGATTTTTAGATTTTTTTTAAAAAAAATTTAAAAAATAATTGGTTTAAGAAATAAAAAAATAAAAAAATTTATATTATTTTTATATCCATTTTTTATCTTTCGAGTGGTTGAAATAATGTTTTTACAAATTAAATTGAAAAACAGTCATACGTATATAATAACCTGTCCAAAAGGTTAAATATGATAATTTTTTTTACCCTTAAATGATAATTATTTTTTATTTTTTAATCTTCTTTAACTACAAATATTTTTATTTTTAAAATAAAAAATTCTAAAAAATCAAACCATAAACATAGGCTTGCGAGATCTTTTAATAAGTCATTTCTTATGTGTGGTAACTTATTAATTATTTGTTAATTTTACGACATTTTTACTATCTGAAGCCTGTTTGGTAACCATTTCGTCTTTTCAGTTTTCAATTTATATTAAAAAAATTTATAAAAACGTCAATAAAACTGTTTGATAATTTTTTGGTTTGTTAAAAATGTTGTCTCAGTTTTGTAAATTTGAGAAAAAAACGTAAAATTCAAAAAATGAGTTTTATGTTCATTTTTAAACCAGAAATTTAAAAATTTTACTAACAAATTTTTTTTCATTAATTTTTCTTCAATAATTTTTTTTTTCAATTATTTTTTTTGTTCAAATAATTTTTTTTCCAATTAGTTTTTTTTTTTCAAAGGAAATTTATTTTTCCAACTAAATACTAATCCAAAAGGACAATTTCGGTTAATGGCTACTTAAAACCTTAGGGAGGGGATTGTTAATTTCTAAAATGTTGAGAAGAGTGTCAATGTAATTTAATCTAGGGAGGGCAAAATTGGTATTTAAAAAAATTAATTGCTAAGGCGGGAATCTATAATGAAACTTTAAACCTTAGAGGGAGATGTAATTTCCTCAAAACGTGAGGGGGGAAAACTTGTAAATAAACATTAAACCCTCAGGAGTGTCAGTTGTAATTTACCCAACAAAATAATTTAAAAGATTGATGTAATTAAAAAAAAAATTTTAAAGAACGCAAAAATATTAACTTTTTAATCCAAAATGTCCAAAATAAGACTTAAAAGTTTTTATAAAAAGAATAAACTTATTTGTTATTTTTCTAATCATTGATTAACCCACACCATTCATGTGTTTTTTCAGCTAATTTTAAGCACAATAAACCTTTTGTTAACTGTTACAGCCCAGAGTCGCCAAAAGAGTTATGCCGACCGTAGGAGGAGGCCTTTGGCATTTGAGGTAGGTGATCATGTCTTCTTGAAAATATCACCTAGGCAAGATTTGATGAGGTTCGGGAAAAGCGGGAAGTTATCCCCTTGGTTTATTGGTCCTTTTGAGATCCTTGAGAGGATTGGGGAGGTTGCCTACCGTTTAGCATTGCCACCGCAACTGTCCGGAGTGCATGACGTGTTTCATGTTAGTATGCTTTGGAAATATGAGTCGGATCCATCACATGTATTGGATTGGACCGATCTAGAGGTTGATGAAGATGCCTCGTATGAGGAGAGACCGGTGAGGGTCTTGGATAGACAGGACCAAGTCTTGCGAGGCAAGACAATCCCTTTGGTCAAAGTATTGTGGAAATATCACGGGGTTGAGGAAGCGACTTGGAAATGTGAATTGGAGGTCCGAGAGAAATATCCGGACCTATTTTTTGATGTTTGAATATGTGTTGAAAATTTTGTTTTGTTGAGGAACTCTAAGTACATTGTATATGTTTTGAGATTATGAAAGTATTGTGGGTATCGAGTATGTTTCGGAAACATAAATTGAACTTGAACATTGCATATGTTATTTAAGTTTTGGAAACATAAACTTGTTAAAAACATTGAATATGTTTTGGAAAGCATGAGATATATGTTTTGAAGTTAGTGCATTTCGAAAGAATGCATGTCAATAATGTATATTGAGTATGTTTTGTGAAAATAGTTCTCTCGAGAAGAGATGAAATGACCGGTGGATGGGTCATGGTGGTGAATGTTGAATTATAATCTAGTTGAGAATTGAATAGTCATGATTTTGAAACTTGTATAAAATTTCGGGGACGAAATTTTTTAAGGGGGGGGAGGTTATAGCGATTCTGTTTTTTTCCCGTCGTTTATTGTATTCTAGACTCGGGTTTCGTAGTTGTATATGGTTGTTTATAGCTTGTTTCCATCATTTAATTCCTTGTATTTGAGTTTTCGGATGTGTTGGGCGAGTTTAGAACAGGTTGGTTGTGAGTTGAAACAAATGGTTGCTGCCCAGGATTTGGCTTCTTCGCTCGAGCGAGTGTGTGTACGCTTGAGCGAGTTTTGTGGGTCTTTAGGTTTATTTTTCGAACACAGCTCTCGCTCGAGTGAGCCTTGTGTCTTGTGCCTTTCGCTTGAGCAAGCAGTCTTACGCTCGAGCGTGCATCTGCGTCTCTTTTAGACTTGAAGGGTGGTATTCTTCGCTCGTGCGAGCTTTCTTACGCTCGAGCCAACCCTATGTTGTTTGTTCCTTCGCTCGAGCGAGAACTCTTGCGCTCGAGCTTGCTTCTGCGTTGCAGACCTGAAACTTTGCATTGTTCGCTCGAGTGAGGTTCTTTTGTGTCTGGTCGCTCGAGCGACTACTCCTTCGCTCGAGCGAGCCTCGCATATATCAATTCGCAGCAGCGTGATTTTTATCACTTTTTGATCTTCTTTTTCACTCCAAGACCTAATCCAGCTGCCTCTTTCTCTAAAATACCCTTCTTTCTACAAATACTCTTGATCTAGAGTTCTTCTACCCTAGTTCCTTTGTTAAAAAGGTAGAGCTTTGTGTGGGCTTCATTTTGGTCCGAAGAAATTCAAGTTTGGAGCACCTTCAAGTTTCTCTTCTTTCTCCTTTGAGCTTCTCTATTTGAGGTAGGGATAATCTACTCATTTTTATGAGCTTTAACATAAATGTTAGTCATTTTGTATAAATGGTGTGATTTGGAAATTTTGGGAAGTTAGGGTTTGAAATTTGAAATGTTTGAAAGAGGAGTTTGCTACTTTTGGGCTCCATTGTGTATGTGAGGTCTTAAAAAGGGATTATGTGTATATAATTGGTAAAATTAGGCCTTAGGTGCAATAATTGAGAAATGGAGATTAATGCCCTAATTTAAATTGAAGAAATCATTTGTATAATTGATGAAATAAATTGTGGAAATATGAAATTGAATTGGAAATCATGAAATTGGATGGAATTGGGATTAATTGGTGTAGTTGGATTGATGAATCACTCATCTATGGAAATGTTGATAAATTATTTGTTTGATAAATTTATTATCTGTTTAGAAATAACTGTTTTGGGTTATCGGTGGAGGATAGTCTTGATTGTTATAGACACTGCATGATGATTAGGTAAATTGAAACTAATAAATTGAATTACGTCATTGAATACGACAGTTGGATTAAAATGTTGAATATGTGAATTGTTAAGTCATTGTATATGCCAACATGTTTAATACATTGTATATGTATCTTTGTATGGGAGTAGATAGAGGATGTACTCCATTGTGTGGGAGGAGATAGGGGATGGACTCCATTGATAACCAAGTTGGCCGGAGTGTCCTGGGTGAAAGTCCCGAAATCTTATTTATTTATGGGTGCCGGTTCCCTCGGACGTAGTTCCGTAAAATGGCAAGTGAATGGAAGTGTATGAATGATGTTTCTGATTGAAGTGTTAATAATATGAGTTGTAGTCTCATTTTAAAATGATTTGGATAAATAAAAGGAAATGGGTTGAAACGTGGATGTAAATGTTGATTGGCCATGGAAAGTGTTTAAGTTGGTCTTATGTGTTAAACATTTATCGAATGCTAATATTTTAGTTAATTCTCATATTTTGTTTAGCATCTCTCTACCGAGCTTTGGCTCACCCTACTTGGGACATCATTTTTCAGGGACAGAAGACATGTCGCCTCCAAGGTCTTAGCTTAGGAGGTTTTGGAGTTGAAGACTCTCTTTTGTTATTTTGTTTTGTTATTAAATGTAAATTCAAGCCGAGAGCTTTATATGTAAATAGTTAGAACTCTTTTTTTGTGGAAACCAAGTGTTCACTTGGGAAGTTGTAAGCCCGTAGGGCATTTATTTTGTTGATTAACATGTACTACCCTTGTAAAGAACACTCTGATGAATGTAAACATAGTGTTTCTTTCATTGTTTATGGATCTTATGAATGATTGTTTTAAGTCATTTTCATGAACATGGAGAACATGCAAACATGCATGAATTCAAATCAATTCAAAGCTTCAATTTGATGCTCTAAGGAGCCAATTGTTTCCAAAACATGATGAAATCATGGACTACACTCAAGACATGAACATGCATGTGACAATTTGCCATGAAAACGACTCAAACTTCTACATTACAAACATGCATGCATGAATTATGCTCTATATCAACATGTATGAGCTAAAACATGACTTAGTTCTACAATGAAACATGAATCATGCAAGAACTAGCTCAGTGGCAACAATAAGAAGATGAGTTTCCTACCTTAGTCTTGTATTCAAGATCTAGAAGCTTAAATTAATAATCTATACTTCAATTACCAAGCAATTCTCCAAGCAATTCAAGATGAACTCCCAATCCTCAAGTCTCTCTCTCTCAAGGTCAGTTGTAGGCTCAAAATGTGGCTGAAGGAGTGTTTTAATCCAGGTGTATAATAAGGCTCAAGTATATGTATTGAGTGGGCCACTCATGTGGCAAATTGGTAAATAAATCAAACTATGCAATTGATCAATATTTAATCTAATTTAATCATACCTAACAGTTTTCAGATAATTATACCATAAAATCACATCAATTCTAAGGATCATAAAACACTAACCAATTCCCGGTTCGGCCGCCGATAAGGCCTTCAATTAGTAGTTTAAACATAAAACACGAACAGATCAAATAATCAATCAAACAGATAGAATACAAATTAACATACACACTTAGTCAATTCAGTTCCAGTTTTCAGTCAGTCAGTTCAGTACTTTAACCAGTCCAATTATCAGTCATAATCAGTTCAGTTTAACGGTAATCGATGTTTATCGGTACTCAATCAGTCATAAATCGGTAAACAGTATGAGGGTTGTTACACTCACCCTACTTGGGACATCATTTTTCAGGGACAGAAGACATGTCGCCTCCAAGGTCTTAGCTTAGGAGGTTTTGGAGTTGAAGACTCTCTTTTGTTATTTTGTTTTGTTATTAAATGTAAATTCAAGCCGAGAGCTTTATATGTAAATAGTTAGAACTCTTTTTTTGTGGAAACCAAGTGTTCACTTGGGAAGTTGTAAGCCCGTAGGGCATTTATTTTGTTGATTAACATGTACTACCCTTGTAAAGAACACTCTGATGAATGTAAACATAGTGTTTCTTTCATTGTTTATGGATCTTATGAATGATTGTTTTAAATCATATTTTGAGGGTGTTACAACAGAAATCTCACCCATGTGGATTCGATTAACGATGGGAAGATCCAATATGACAACGAAACATTGGACGCTACACCTTCTATAGCCAATTCTATAGCCAAATAGAGGCATTGTTATTCAGACTTTGGCCTATTTTCGGAAGGAATAATGCTAACGAATAATGTGGCAGGTGAAATTATAATTTTAAAATAATAATGTTATATATATTAATTGATACATGTAATATCCTTATTTGAAAAATAAGTTAAAAATTAATTTTTTAATTTTTTTTGAAAAAGTGTATAAAAAAAATATACAAAGATGATGTAATTAAAAAAAAATTAAAGAACCAAAAAATTAACTTTTAATTCAAATGCCAAAATAAACTAAAGTTTTTTTTAAAAATAAACTTATTTGTTATTTTTCATCACGATAACACACCACTATGTGCCTTCAGCTATTTTTAAGCACAATAACCTTTGTAACTAGGTACATTGAATATTGTATTACATTATAATTTATTTTTTACTATCATCTAAACTGTCATCAACACTAATTTACTAATTTATTCATATAAGAAATTGAATATATGAGATTGTTTAAAATAATTTAAATAAATATATTATTTATACTTCATAGCTAAATAACCCAATAATATCTTCATAGCTATTGGAACAAAAGCTTTTGTCTCTACTATACAGGAGCTTAAATTACAATCCAAAGAATAATAACAAATAAAATTACTCGAAAACGCAAACACAAAGGTCTCATTAAAGTGGAAATTACATAAAAAGGTAATCATTTACATGTTTTGGTTGAATTTTTTAGGGATAAAAGTGATTTTCTCAAAATGTAAAATTATATATTTGGGTAATTTACACTATAGAAGTTTTGGATTTTCCATCATTTTAGAACAAATCACATATTACGAACAAACACTTAAACTCTAATGTAACACTCCAATAACGTAACACTTCAATATAACACACTAGAAAACTCATTAGTGTATTTTTTTCCAAATGTAACAACGTAATAGTCAAAAAAAAAATTTAGTGTATTTTTTTAAAACGTAACACTTCAATCAGTGTAATCTCAAACGTAACACTCCAATGTAACACACAAAAACACTAAAAAAAAAACTTCTTAGTGTACTTTTTTCAAACGTAACACTCACAGTTTGAAATTATACATTTGTTAAAAACTTACTAAGGAATATTTGTACTCCTTTCGGAATGGTTTGAAAAATCTCACATTCTTTTTTTTTTTAGTGTTACATTGGAGTATTATGTTTAGGAAAAATACACTAATAATTTTTTTTTGTGTTACATTGGAGCATTACGTTTGGGATAAGTACACCAAAGAAATTTTTTTGTATTACATTAAAGTGTTACACTAAGAAATTTTTTGGAGTGTTATATTGAAATGTTACGTTTGGAAGAAGTATACTAAGGAGTTTTTTTGTGTGTTATATTAGAATGTTACACTAAGGAGTTTTTGTGTGTTACATTATAGTATTACATTGAGGAATTTTTTTTAGAATATTATATTAGAGTGTTACATTTGAAAAAAATATATCGAGAAGTTTTTTTGTATGTTACATTAGAGTGTTACACTAAGGAGTTTTTGTGTGTGTTGCATTAGAGTGTTACATTAAGGAGTTTTTTTGTGTGTTATATTAGACAAAGTTACTTTTACATCATAAAACTTGAAAAGAAATGTCAAAACAATAAACTATGGGCATAGGAGTCAGGTGGTCCTACGTCCCCTGCTCATGCTTACGGAAGTCTCTACAGCCAAAGTTAGCCCCATATGTGCCTCGTCTTCAAGCCAAGCCAAGCCAAGCCAAGCCAAGAACTCGCCGGAAATGGTGTAACGTAAACTAGGGATAGGGGCCAGAAGCTCTCTTGTCCTCGAAGTAATGAGGTACCCAGCCAAATGTGAAGCACTAATCAAGAATGAAGTTGGATTTTCCACCCCCTCTTTTGGACAAGTTTGATCATGTCCAAACTGGCATCTGATCCAGAAAGGGAAATATAACATGCAATGTGTGAGACCAATCAACTCTATGCCCGGTTGTCAGGCCAGAATAGAGAGGTGTACATTTAGAGAAAAGTAAGGAATATGTATTTAGAGAAAAATAGAGAGCGAGTGCCGAGTGATGAAAGAATCATAAATAAGAAAGGGTGGGAAACAATACCTGGAGAAACAGTGGACTCCCTGCAAATCGAGTGGTCTCTCGCCAATGGAAAGCATCTAACCACATCAGGGTCTCAACCAGGGACAAACCCATGCAACTCTTACCCTCTTTCAAACATTGGGCCACTTTAATCAACTTGATGCTGGCTCCGCCACAACCAGGGGCAAGAAGAAAGTGTACGAGTAAGCATAAACAAATGGCGTGTTGGCGGCAACCTCGCCAGCGAAAGTTTCCTCTGTCTCCAATAACAGAAAACTGACCAATCAAACCTAGAACGTCTAACTCCCCGTCCTAAGCCAGGGACCGAGCCTCATGTAAAATAAGTCCACACATCTGACTGACTAAGTGCCCGTGCATCGCCAAAACGGAGTTATAGCATGATTTCTTCATCACGTCGGGATTCCATTAAAACTTGAAATTCTTCGAGTGTCGGACATAACTCTTGTGATCTGAAGTGAAATACATGTGTAACAAGGCTCTAGCACCGAACAGTGGCATAGAGAAACCGAAAACAAAGTGTTGGGTAGCTCAAAGGAAAAAGCACATTAATGCCCAAACCGCAAAAATTCACATTTTCCGAGCCGTCCAAAGTGGCTATGCAGTCTCGGAGCCTATTGTTGAGCAAAATCTCAAAAACTTGCTATTCTGCCAAGGAAGCAGCATGAGAGCACCTTTTATAGACTTTGAGAAGAGGCAGTGCATGACAGCTAGATCCCACTGACCGACATCACTTTTGGGCCCGGTCGTGCCTCATTGGAGCCTAGCCATGCCTATTTGGACTCGCCTGGGTTTAAATGGTGGCCTAACTCAGAACAGTTGCAGAAGAGGCTGGTCTTTTGTCTTGATGTACTGTGGTTGTGTTTTGAGTTTTATTTTATTTTCATTTTGTTTTTCTGTTGTCGAGTTGCATTTTGCATTTTTTTCGATTATAGGTTGTTATCCAATTCAAGAATAAATGCAAGGACAAGCATCCACAGTTTTAAAGTCTTATACAAGGTTGTTATTCAACAGTTATGTCATCCTTCACATTTCATGCAAGAGGAATCATCCAAAACTTTTTTTTCCATACACTAACAAGTCCAACCCCGATCATTGTTTTACAAAGCAAAAAAAAAAAAACAAAAAAAAAGTTTTCAAAAAAACAAAAAAAACAAAACTAAGGGTCTATCTGAAGCTAGTTTTTTTTAACAACAAAGCAAAAGAAAAGGAAAAAAAAACTAATCAACCTATCCTCGCTCTCTTTCTCCTTGGCTGCAGAAGAGGTGCGTCACTATCATCGCCAAGGCTATTGGACTAGATGTCGACCTCATCCCCTTCATTCTTGAGGGTCATGTACTCCTCAAAAGAATCCTCAAAAAGCGAGCGCTATCTCACTCTACCTCTCCCTCGATCAGCCTATCATTTACCTCTCACAGGGCCCTGTCTCCCTCTCCTCCTAGCTGGAGGTGGCCCTGCAGGTGTAACTGATGCCAACTCAAGCTAAAAAGAGTACAAATATCAAGATAGATTCAACAAATTTATGGGCAAGTTTGTAACAACTGTGGGCAAAGTGTACCTCAATCCTGTGAATGGCCAGAGCAGTCTGTCTCCTTCGCACCATCAGAAGCAGTCGATCAATTGTTCGGAAGAGATCATCTACATACCTCGTAGGCACCTGCAAAAGTGAAATGACTTGAGAACATAGGCAGAAGTGATACATCATAGTGAAACAAAATGATAAAAGTACAGTCGGCAGGAATATAGAGAAGTGTGTACCTGCTCGACGCCGAGGTAACCACCAACCTGCGGTCCCTCTCCTCAATATGCTCAAGGGGGATTTACCCGATCACCCCATCTGGTCGCATGTATATAACCTTTGTCGATATCATAGGAAGCTCGGGAATGAGAACGACAACAGGAACATCTCCGGCAGCAGCAGCAGCCTTAGGAAGGACACGGATCACACCCCTGGTAAGAGGGGCCATCATCTAAGTTTGTAAGAAGGCAATGAAGTCACTGGGCTCATGATGCCGATCGCTGTCCTTCCCTAACATCAAAAAGTCAATCTGGGGTCCGTCATAGAGATCATCAACTACCCTCATGCTTGAAGGAGGAGGATGAGGAATATTAGGATCAGCTATGCCTTGCGCCTGATGAATGAACCTCTCCCTCAAATAGTATACCCTACCGAAGGGGCCCTCAAACAAGATCTACATAGTGGAGGCATGCCATGCAACAACATAGGTCGTCCTCGCTACTTGAGAGATACCTGCCCAGGGGTGCCAGTCAACCTGTGGAAGTAGATGTCAGATGTCAAAAATTTAAGCAGTGTAGGACAACAATATGGAAACAGTACAGTATAGGACAACGGTATGGAAACAATGCAGTATGGGGCAATAGTATGGAAACAGTGTAGTATGCACACAATATGTAAAGGTTAAAGGCTAGTATTGTTACCTAATCTGCGGTGACGGTGTCGAAGAAGTAGCAGAAATAAGGGAAATCTTGATCTACGTGCTGGCAGCGCTCGAATCGAAAGTTATAGTACCGAGAGTGGGGTACTGACAACTCAAGCGGCCATACTGGGACCGAGGCTAGGGAGATGAAATATGTATAAACCCATAGCTACAAGAAAGAAGATAAGTAGTTATGAATAGAGTAGATAAGCAGATATAAACAGAAAATGTAAAGTAAAGCCGGAAAGGGAAGCGTGAAGTGTACCTCCCAAAGTTGCCAATAGCCGCCAAGTAAGTCCACCTTGCGGCAGGATGCGGAGCTCATGTAGCAGTACAAGCGGCGCCACCCCAGTCATACTCCCCCACTCGTTGCAGATGCACTAGTGCTTCTAAGAGATAAAGCCCCACGATATTTTCCCTGTTCGCGAACAGGGTAGTACCAAGGAGATACATAAGAAATCTGTGAGCGTACTAGGCGACCTCCTTCGAAGTAGCTAGCTGAAGGTCAGAGAAATGCTTCAAGAACCAACTGTACCTCACTATCCCAAGATCGGTAGTGTCTGGGATCGCTCTAAGGAGGTGAAACTGTACAGCCCTCCACTATGCCATATCAAATCAAAAGGAATCGGGCTGCCAACTCTGACTTGCAAGCCGGTGAGCATTGCAAAGTCGTACAAGGTCAGAGTCAGTTCCCCGATCGATGAGAAGTGGAATGATTCTATGGTGTCCCACCATCGCTCCACCAGGGCCTCGTGAAGTAATGGGTCAGCCCTCATTTGCACCAGTCCTAAATAGAAAGGCCTGAAGCCAGCCACGTCGACTAATGCACGGACCTCCACAGGGAGCCTCTCATACTAGTGCCTGGGGCCAGAAATAGACCCGTAACCTTTAATTCTCCTAGCCATCACCTATAGTATGGGAATGTTGTCAGTATCTATAGTACCTTGAAATTCAAATAGGTTCAAGCAAAGAAAAGAATAGTGCTTACCATGGAGGCATCGGCGGACAAGTGCTCCACAGGCTCTCGTAGTAGAATGTCCTCGTCAATCCCAGGGATAAGGCCCTCGAATCGCAGGATACTGCCCGAGGTCAAAGCGTATGTACATGGCTAGTAGGTGGCCACATCAAATGGTCTATCAGCAAGGACAGGCAACTCTGGCTCAGGAATGGGAGGGACGACGTCCTCGGCCTCTATGTCCCCACCTAGGATGGCTTCAATATCAATAACGGGGTCGGGGATAGGAAGTTCACTGCTAGCCATGAGGGAAAATAAAAGAAAAGTAGAAAAATGGGTGAAAAACCCCAAATCTAAGCCCTAGGAGAGAGGAAAATGAAGAAAAAGTTAAAAATCAAGAGGGCGTAGGGGAAATCACAAGGAAAATCGTGAGAATGAGCCAAAAAACCAAGAGAAACCCAAAACTCAACCAAATCAAATTCTAATCGGTCCAAAATGTAGAGGATTAGAAGGGTTTTCAAACGAAATTTTGCAAAAACCGTTGGGTAATGCGAATGAAGGGAAAATCTAGAGAGAGAAGGATCCTAGAGAGAAAGAGAGAAGGTTTTCGGATATGGGTGTGTGTGAAATGAAGGTTGGAATGTGTTTAAATCAACCACGGTGCATGGTTTTACCGAATCTTCCCCTACCGCCATTGCGAGCCAGCCGACTCTATTTGACTCGGCCGTACTTCGTTAAGTGCCGGTCGGCTCCAAATGCAAACCTAATTTTTTTTTTACTTGTTTATCTTCATGTGTTTCAGTGTTGGGTTTCAATTTGATTTACAATAATTCTTCGATCCACCCTCCCAAGGGAATTGCCATGCATTTGTTAGAAATATTCCACAGATAAGAGGATGTGTTCCTCTCTTACTTCTCCTTGGCAGAGGCTCGGCTAGTACAATCTATCATGGTATAAGATGACGGGAACTATGTGAGCACCCAATCCATCTACATGATGAATAAATAGGGACACATTTTTGGATTGGGACTGGGTAGAAGTGGTAAGCAAGGAAATACTGTTGCCAGAGAGATAAGTCATAACCCCTATGCTTTAGAGCTGGGGTACAAGCCAACTGTAAAAGACTGGAAGAGAAAAGGAGATGAGTTAAGAGAAAGAGTTAAAGCAAAGAGGGCTGGGAGGCAATATGAACTGGTTCACAAGCTAATATGGAGGAACCGTTAACGAACGCTTTGTCCGCCAAGGGGAGGATTTCCTTTTCCGTGGATTTCTAGAACTATGGGTCAAACAGGAAACCCAGATGAGGTACTTGGGATTTGAGATCTTCTTTGATCACTAGTTGCCGGATAATGAAGAAGAAGAGGAGCAGATTGACCCAAGTGGCAGTACAGGGTAAGACAAACATGCCAGCTTGGATAACATTAAAGATGAGCTGTTAGGGATGGCATTGGCTAACCAATTACTGGATTCCAACGCTGAGGCTAAGTCCGTTAACTTGGGGGATAGTGTTACTATCTCTATGATTGGGGATAAACCAGCTGTAGATTACTCTGGTCTCATTGTGGATGCAGCCGAGGCTCCACGCCTAGTCTGGTAGTTTGAAAGGGCACCATTGGCAGTTCTGAATCGGATAATGAGCCCAAATCTGATTCCACCGAGTCTGTTGAGTCGGGATTAGATTCGAGTCCTTCTGAGGAGTCTAAGTCTGGTACTTCCAGTGGTGGTAACCCGAATGCCAAAGTCCTGTCGCGGTCTTCATTTAGTTTTTCTTTCTCGATGATGAAAGTTACATTGTGTATGATTCAAATTCTCAACGGAGGAATTTAAGCTCAAGCTTTGAAACAATCCCAAAACCTTTATATTTACACTATTTTTATCTCAAAAGGTCCCTTTTTGTACATTGTGCCACCCTATATGGAGCTTGAAATAAAGGAATAGGGGAGCACAATGGAGCCCAACAGTGCCTCATTGAGGGTCAGCTGTAGCCATTTGGGATCAACCGTGCCCTGTGGGCGATTAACACTGTTATGGGCTGGAACCTGCCGGCTGTCTATTTTTGAAGATATTTTTGACCTATTTTGCCCAAATTCTATAAATACAAAGTCATATCTCTGTTTTCAGGGTTGAAAAATTTTCAAAAAGCTTATACACTCACTTGAGAGCTCATTCTTCCTTGCCAAGCCATCTTTGAGAAAGCTTACCATCCTTGAGCTATATCTATACACCATACACACCCTCAAACCTTAACCTTGGAGCCTTGGTTGAGCCTTGAGAATCATAATTCAACCTTGAGAGTGTGCTAGGATTGAGTTTGATTTGCAAGCAAAGCTTGTTCTCTTCAAGAGGCATAAACTTGTCACCTTTGTTTTTGCTTTCATTTCAATCTATCTCTATCTATCTATTTCTTGTGTTCTTGCACTGTTTTGGATCCATTTCAAGTGTTGAAACTTGGATTTGAATAGCTACCAAAGGTAGAAAGGATTAACACCCTTTATTGCACCTCACTTCATAGCTCATACCCTTGTTTTTACACTCTTTTCTTTGACTTTTTAAACTGTTTTTCAAAGTTTAAAAAATGCTAAACAAACATGGTTTGAAGTCTCAAAAGTGAAGAGGTTAGCCACCTCTCCTTATTCTTGTTTACTAGTTTAGTGTCTTCTTGTTTTTACCTATCTTTTTGTGCTCTTTAATGCACTTTTAGCTGTTGTTTTTTTTTTTGTGCTTTAGGGGCTGTTTAGGTTTTTTTTTTATTTCATTTAATTTGTTTATGCTTTGAATACTTTGCTTGTTGTATTGTACGTTCTTATGGATTCGGTTGTTTAGGCTTTATACACCGAGCCAAGGGGTGAGTAGGTGGAGCAGAGAGCTTTAGGACATGTATATACTATTACCACACCAGACTTAGTGCTAGCACCTTCAGTTGTGAGAGGTACTTTCTTGTTATGCAATTTTATTGCCAATGTGTTAATTGATACAGGTGCATCCCATTCATTCATCTCGTCTGTATTTGCATCTGCATTAGGATTAAAGTTGGCTAGGTTAGCAATTTCACTCAGTGTTGAGTCACTTATTTGTAACAACCCTCACCATTGTTTACTGATAACACCACTGCTTACTGCTAAACTGTGACTGAACTGGATAAGTAACTAATTAGACTGAAATTTCGAATTTATTGCATGAATATATTGTGTTACTTGCATTACTATCTGTTGACTGTTAAATGCATCTGTTCTTGTTTCATGCTTTAAACTGCAAATTGAAGGCCTTATCGGCGGCCGAATCTGAAATTGATTAGTGCTTTGTGTTAGTTAGAATTAATGTGATTTTATAGTATATTTATTTGAAATGTGATTTGGTATGATTAAATTGGTTTAAATAATGTTAAATTACATTAATTGGGTTATTTTCAATATTGTCACTTAGTGGACAACTCTAGGCTATGTATTTGATTCATTTGTTTGGCACTACCATTTCATTCCATCAGCCATTTCTAAGCAAAACTGACTAGAGAGAGAGAATAAGGAGATAGCTTGATTTCATCTCATTTTGGCTTGGAAACTTGGTAGAATTGAAGGAAATTTGCATGATTGTGCTTCCAAACTCTAGACTCAAGACTTAAGGTAGGGAGTTCTTCTTTTTAATTGTGTATTTGAGTTGATTCTTGCATGGTTCATGAGCCTCTAGTGATTTAAGTCTAGAATTGGTCCTAATATGTTGAATTGAAGCTTAATCCATGCATGCATGTACATGTTCTAGCATATTGAGGTTGTTTTCATGGAAATTGTTACATGCATGTTCGTATTATGGTTCTAGTACAAGAATTCATCATGTTTTTGGAAGTTTAGACTCATTTGAGCTTGCTTTGAAGCTTTGAAGTTGATTTAATTCATACATGTTATGTTTTACATCATGTTCATGGAATTTGTTTGAATTGTGTTTAATTGACTCACCTTTGGGTCTTGATTTTACAAATTGAGCTTTGAATCATGTTATATTATGAATTTTAAAGTGTTTTCCAGAAAATTGGCCCAAAAGGATCGAATTTGATGCATTAAAACTTGATTTTGAGCTTGAGGTTCAAATCTGGAAATTCCAGATTTTGGACTCCCGCTCGAGCGAGGTAAGTGGTGCTCGAGCAGGAAATTCGTGTATCCAGCACTTTTGTTGTGTTTACAGTCCGCTCGAGCAGGGTTTTGCACACTCGAGCGAGGACTTGTGTCATACGCTCGAGCGGGTGTCGAGCGCCCATCGAGCGTGATTTTCACACATCCAGTACTTTTGCATTCCGCTCGAGCGGGAAAGTTTACGCTTGAGCGGAGCCTTTTGTTTGCATGTTCGTTCGAGCAGGGAAACCCACACTCGAGCGAGACCCTCTGTTTTCTGAAAATTCTGAAAATATTTTTAAAGTGCATCTTTGCATCCTCATTCCATCCTAGGCATTCCTAGGCCTAGTTTAAGACATCTTAATGAGGATATTGATGTAGAACCACACCGAGTCAAGATAGGGATTAAGTTATTAGTTTCCCAACTGTGTAGCTTAGTGTGTGTTCACTCTGTAACTGTGTAGGGTTGGCATCTGAGGATGCGTACTAGCTTATCTGTAGCCCAGAACTCTGTGAGTAACAATGTTGTAAAGATATGTTCAATAATGATTATCTTCTGAACAACTGAACTGTACTACTTTATGAAATGATATTGTTTACTGAATGAATGTTTGTCCTATTTGTGAACTGTATTCGTGGCATCCATAGCAATATACTGTTACTGAACTGTTACTGCTACTGTCACAGAGATCTCTGTCGGTTCCCATCTTGGAACCACTACTGTTTACTGATATGATGGCCATTAACTGACTGTTCGGTCTGATAAGACCTACTGTACTGTTTTGCCATTGGATGTACCACATATGACTATTATAGTATCTGAATTTCTGAATGGCATGAATTATGAGCCACAAACTGAATGATTGATATACTGATAAATGACTATTTTCAATACTGAAAGGACATTCATTCTTAACCCCTTTACGCATATGTTATTCACTGGGCTTTAGCTCACTGCTCATATATATATGTAGGTGTACGGGCACCGGACCGTTGCTAGAAGCGTCAGGGTAAACTTCAGTTTTGTCAAGCCAACCACCGTGCCTCACTGCGAGGTTCCAAGTTCTTCAAGCTAAGGTTTTTGGGGTGTTTTAATTTTCCCTCTTTTTTGTATCTGTTTTGTGATTATTGTATAGATGAATGATGTTGTACTGTACTGTTCTAATGGAGATTAAGTCCCTGTCCTGAATGATCGTATATATTGTACATACTGTTTTGGTACTGATTGTATATGTGTATATGATATGAAAAGTCTTTTTGCATACAGGCTGTCATAGCTCATTGGACATATTTTCTTACTGTTTTGGCTTCCGTCAGCCCCTGTACTCTGTATTGCTATTATTACTGTTAAGTAGGCCTTCGGTAATCTCGGATTACTGGCCAGTTACGGTGCTAAACCCATAGGGACGGGTTTGGGTCGTGACACTATTGGTGGTGAGATTGTCTTGGAACAGGGGTGTTGGGGTTGTGAGATAGAGGTTGTCAGTTGCCGACTTCCTTTTGCTTTTGTATTGATTGACATGTCAAGTTTTGATGCTATTTTGGGTATGGACTGGTTATCATCGTATCGGGCTGTCATAGATTGTTACCGTCAGAGGGTTACTATATGTACTTTGAGCGGTGATTTTTTTATTTCATGGGGAACAGAGCCGATAAAGCTTTATCACTAGTGTTTGATTCGCGTGGTCAAAGTGAGCTTAGTTGTCTTCTTGTGACCTTCTCGGGTAGTGACTGTGACGAAACCCAAGTTGATTTGTCGAGGGTAGTTTGTAAATACCTTGATGTTTTCCCTAAGGATCTCACTAGTCTACCACCTCACCGTGAGATTAAGTTTTCAATTGATTTAGTGCCTGGCACGACACCGATCTCCATGGCACCGTATAGATTTGCACCCGCTGAGCTGAGTGAGTTAAAGATTCAACTCCAGGAATTGTTAGACAAGGGTTTCATCCGCTCTAGTACATTGCTCTGGGGAGCACTGACTCTCTTTGCTAAGAAAAATGATGGTGCCTTACAGCTTTGTATTGATTACTGGAAGTTGAACCGGGTAACTATTAAGAACAATTACCCAATGCCTCGTATAGATGATCTGTTTGATCAGTTGAAAGGATCTTGTTGTTTCTCCAAGATAGACCTAAGATCGGGTTATCACCAGTTGAGGGTAAGGGAGGAAAATATCCAAAAGACGGCATTCCGTACGCAGTATGGCCATTATGAGTTTCTACTGATACCTTTTGGGCTAACCAATGTACCGACCGTATTTATGGATTTGATGAATCGAATCTTTTGCGAGTTTCTACACCGTTTTATAATGGTCTTTGTTGATGATATTCTGATTTACTCACCCTCCAAGGAGGAACACGAGGAATACTTACGTATTGTGCTTAAGTTGCTTTGGACCCACAAACTATATGCTAAGTTTGGAAAATGTGAATTTTGGTTGAGTGAAGTAAAGTCCTTAGGCCACATGGTATCCGGGGAAGGCTGTAGATTCATCCAAGATAGAAATCGTACAAGATTGGGAACAACCCAGGAATAACTTTGAGATCCGTAGTTTCTTGAGGTTAGACGGGTATTATCGTCAGTTTGTGAAAGATTTCTCTAAATTAGCTTCACCATTGACTAGACTGGCAAGGAAAGAAATTAAGTTCGTGTGGAGTGAAACTTATGAGAAGTCATTTCAAGAGCTTAAGGTTAGACTTACCACTGCTCCAGTATTGATTATTCCAGAGAGGGGTTT